>WEDG01003518.1:0-11751 GCA_017591395.1 Schistocephalus solidus | reverse complement strand
TGTGAATTTGATCTTAGTGTGCAGTTTCACTTCCTCATCTTGCATATAACTATTTTTCTCCAAACTTATCCTTCCCATATTGTGTTGTAAGTTACTTATTTCAATTGATTATCCTGCATCACCCTAAACCACTGACTGTGGTAATTTGCATTGATTTTTCTGTACCAATTCAAATTTTCTATATCCTCTCATTTGATAATTATGCTTTGCAGCTACAGGAATCAACGGATGAGCAGTTGTCCAAGTGTTTGGTACCAATAAATCCTCATTTTTAGGCTAGCTTTAAGTTCATACCAGGGAATAAATGCTTCAAACTTTGTCTGAGGATCATGCAACACGTTATCTTTATGCAATTATTCCGTGAATGGGAAAGCAACTCAGTTATTCAAGGATTCGAATGGTTGTTTATACGTAGGGCTTTGCTTATTAGTTATACCGGAGGGCCTTTTCGATTTTGGTTAGAAAGCCTGATTTTATCTGGTGTGCGTTATATTAAAAAAACCAGGAATTCGTCGCCATCGGGACAGGATTTTTATTTGCCCATATTTTCCGTCGCATGTTGATGCCCAGTCCGCGCACGCATTCGAAACGTTACGCAAATAAGATTCATGCTGCAGTGACCATGTCTCCTTGCCTCAGTCTGTTTCCTAGAGCTAGCACTTTCTCCTGTATCGATTACGATCCGTTAATAGGCCCTTGAGGGCTTTCGCAGTTCTTATAGTATAACACAAACGAACTAAAAACGGAATTACGTATTAAATTGTTGTCATATTATGTAATTTTATGCTCAGAAACTGTTAGGAATCAACTGAATGCAAAACAAGACGGTCAAATCTTGCCTCAGTTAAAAGGCAAAATGCATGGTTCACAAAAATTGGTTTAATTAACCGATTGGCAGCGTCCGAAGGCCCAACGACCTCACGGGAATAGAACACTATGCAAGTCAAGAGATCATGATGTCACATTTTAGGATAAGGGACGTTTACTTTCAGCTTTATTTATAACAAAAACTTACTTTTTCTGCCAAAACGATGGCAAAAGGTCACTTAGGTATCATTTAGTCAAAAAATAGGTAATTTTTAGCCTCATAAACTGAGCAGTGTTGTTTCTGGGTATACGTCAGTCTGAAGGAAGCAGTCGGACTTTCAAATAAAAATAAAACGAATAAAAAATTAATTTTAAAAACAGTTAATTAAGTAAAACCTATTGCTTGCAATTTTTGAGAAAAGTGATATTTTGATAAGGACTTCTTAGTAAATCTCGGCAGGATGGAACTTCATTCTAATTAATTTTTATGCCGGTACTTGTTTTCTGAGAAGTACTGAGTCCTTAGTAAAGTAACCGCATTGTCTCATGTTTTGAATTCTCCGTTTTGTTTTTGCACTTTTCGTGGACAAATCGACTTCTTAGCAGTTCTTTGTGACTGAAACTCGGCACCTAACTGTTATTTTGTCGACTGAACCAACTTTAAACGTGGTTTGTTTATTTTCGTCCCCTAATGGCACAATCAGTTATAATGTGCACATTTGAGAAGAAGCTTAGTTAGAGTCACGCCCAAGAAAAAAATAAACAGCAGCAAGGGAGCCACATAGACCGGCTAACCGGAGGGAGGAAATGGTGGGGATGAGGCTTGATTTTTGTTGCGTCATTTACTCATCATTGGCTACCATTTGTAGACAATATGCGCTGTCGGTTTGCTCATTCTTTCGTTGTTCCTGTCATTTGTTTTATTCGAATCAATATTCAACTACAGATGTACCATGCGAGACCTCAATGATGATCTAAAAACTGAAAGCAGTTGTGAATGGCCTCACTCCTCCTCAACACCCACAGGCTCAAGGGGTCGTTTATCTGGATATCGGAGCCTCCCTTTAGATAGACTATGAGAACGGCACCAGCCAGGTTGTATTCAGAAACCCGGTCGTATCACTGGCTCGTGCCTTCACTCCCAATGCTCTCTTTATTTATCCATCACAACGGCCTCTGGTAGTTACGGGAATAATTTGATACTCTCATGTCTGATAAAATAGAAATTTGTCGACCTCAGCTGTCTTCTACGGAATAAAGCATTTATGCTAAATGCCCGCGCTTTCACGAATGCTTATAACAAAAAAAGGAGGAGAGAGAAGAATTGTACAACTGGTCGGCCATATTTCATCGAGAATTTGATCTCTTGACTATCACATCTGGCAGCATTTTTACCAAAAAAACATTCTGCTGCATTTGCAGCTCTTTCTCGCTCACACTGAAGCCCTATGAGACAAGTGTGTATGCCTCCGAACACCCGGAAGCTTCAGCGAGCGCAAATTGAACAAAACTTCCATTGAATAGGATTAGAGGAAGGATGATTGACGTGCTCTGATCATCGTCGCTTGAGACTACGGAACTGCCGATTGGCATTCGCAATTTGTTACGCAGGCTGAGATACTACTGCTGCTTCCGCTTAATACCGTTCATTATTTCCAAACAAACCCACCATGGTCATGCATCGAGGTTCTTTTTCCTACCTTTTTGTTAGTTTAGCAATGATGCCATCGGCTGCAAAACGTCTAATAGCAATTTAAATTTGAGAGGGCGAAATGACTTGCCATAGCTGGCGATCCTGAGAACTTGGTTGGCCCCTCAATTTCATAACATTCAATGCTCGAAATAAAACTTAAAGTCGAAGGCTTGCCAAATTATTAAAACTTGATCTGGTTGATAATTTCCAGGTTGTCTCTGCCTCTTATTGAGTGCAGGATGGGTCCTATAACTGCTGGCGTTAGCGATCATTGCCTCGATGAAGAGTGCTTGATGGGGGGAGGGGCGTTCGGTCTTACGGGTTCTTTCTTCCATCGGGTGAATCTGTCATCTGGCAGTATCTTTTATGATAGAGCTGCCGGACTGCGCAATCTAGGGGAAAGTTGCTGGCTCTGTTGATGGATTCGGCATCCGAGAAGCACGCTTTAAGTGTCACTTATTCTGTCGACGATAACAAATATGGTCAATTTCTCCATTTTGCGTTGAGTAATCATCCAGGCAATTAGTAATACCGTTAATAATTATGTAACCCACGAGACATCCGCCAATGGGCTGAGACAGTGAAACAAGAAAGTTGGCAAACTCAACACCGACTACTTCACCGAGCTCTTTGAAACGTTAGGTCTATAATAACTCTGTCCTTGCAACTCCTTTCTCTCTCTCTCTCAACTTATCACACCAAAGTCGCAACTTTACCAGCATGAAAAAATCTAACTTTGTCTTCCTAGACGCCTAAGGAAAAATCAGTTCAAAGCAAGGTAGCCTGAGGTAATTACTTCTGGCTTACTAAACGTCGTCATGTCGTCAATATAAGAGACCAGATGTAGCTTCTTGGCCACCTAGAAGTCGAACCCCATCTCCCCCTCCAAGCACACTAAAAAGAACTATCTTTTTCTCCTATCAACTTTCCTTTGCGCATATCGCAAATATTAAAGCTTACTGAGTACAAGTCATCTTCATAAGGTCAAGTACGTGAATCCTTATGCCAGCGCTTCATGACCAAACGCGAATGCTTTAGACTGTTTTAGAAACAGATTGCGTTGGATATTCTTGAGTTCCATTGGGACTTGCACCTATGGTTTAAATTGGAGACAAATTGTCTTTAAATGCACTTACAGCCAACTGACTGTTACTTGGGCTACTGCCAACGCGTTGAAGCAAATAAATCCAAACCGAGCTTTTCAGGGTTCTAGATCGTTTTTTAACAATAACCAATAGTAATAAGTGGTTTGGCAGATTCTCATAACCTCGCTAACCAAGTTGTGAAAACCTCGACGGTCTCATTAGATTTCGAACTCACCATAGCAAATACAAGGCTTCTGTATAGCCAACGCTTACCGCTCTCGGTCACGAGCCTCGTAACTCAGGTGGTTAGAGGATTGGCTGTGCACAAGCCTTGCACATGCTGTCGTATTTTTAAGCCCCAGTGAGACCGTCAAGTTTTCACAACTGAGTCGGAGGAATTTCACATAGCTGCCTATTATTACGCTAGCCTGATCGTCATCTGATGAGTTCGGACTTGATTGTTTATGCAATTGTGTTTGGACAGTTTATTCGTTGTATCAGCTTTGGTGGATCCTATACGTTGCCGTAGGGTAGACGGGTAACTTGACCCAAATGTAACGAACTTTCCTGCTCGCCGTCGGGGCCTCGTAGCTCAAGTGATTCGAGTGTTGGCTATAGTCAGGCCATGCGCTCGATGTCATGGGTTCGAACCCTACCGAAGACGCCGATTGTGTTCCCAGTTGGATCCAACGACCTCTATCTGTAGGTAATTCACTTACTTTGAAACGACCTAAGGGCTCCCTGGGGGCGTAGACGTTGATAGCAAACACTTGATTTAGTTCTAACAACCAGTTTTTAAACATTCTATTAGGAGAAGTATGGCCCTCTGCTTGGCAGAATGTTGTGATTACTTTTCCGACATGACGGGTGGGAGCACAAGACTTCCGCTGCGTGTGAATGACGTAGGTGTTGGAAGAACAGTAAGTGAACTATAGGCATGAAGCAATGGCTTTCAGATCTTGGGCTACTGACAAGGTGCGGTAGTAGGCTTTTTTGTGTACTTGTGCTGATTCCGCCGGACAGCCACCTGCTTGGTGAGATAAAGAGGCTTAAATTAACATATAGACATTCGAATATGACAATTATTTGGCAGCGGGAACGTATTCCAAGCCTAACTCTGTGAATCCGATGCATAATTGTCTATCTGCACATGTCGCAAACCTCGGTTAATTGCTACAAAACAAGAGCACGAACTGAAAAAGCATTGTTGTCATTTAGGTTTTTCCATTAATTTTGCTTAACACAATGCAGTTGTCGCTTGGGCTCCCCTGCGTTACCTCTCCTACAAACTGGAAGTGTGAGCAGTATTAAGTTAAGAGAAAACCCTAAATAAAAGCGACTGTTCGACCACCCAATTGTTTAGTATCGGATCGACCGTCATCCGCTCATTTGAACTTCGCTCTCAGTATTCTGATGAATTCCACCCAAAATGACTCATGTGATCCTTATGACACTCACGCACATGTGATCTGCATGCGCCTCACCCACTTTGTGTGAAATCCTGGTGTGTTATGCGTAGAGCCAGTAAGTGTGTGTGTGTGTGTGTGTCACTCACAGAAGGAGTTCCTATCTCCGCCAGTCATTGCACTAGCATCAGCTGGTAGACCCGGTGCGCAGGAACTGAGAGTGAGGTCCATAACACTCAGCGCAGCTTTCTCCCTATAGCAACGTTGACCCGCTTAAATCTATGATCTTTCGCTAAAAGATGTACTTCAGAAGGCTGTCAACTGATGGAATAACCCGAACCTGGCAGTCAGCCAGTTGTGTGTGTGTTTGTTTGGCGTATTTGACTGGTGGACTGAGGAAGTCAGGCTTTAACGGCTTCTTTCATAATTTGATCTCTATGGTACTCAAATGTATGAGGGCAGGGCCGTCCATCCCCGTTGTGCGAAATACTGGGGTATGTGTGTTGTAATGGATCAGGTTCTGTGCGTGGCACGCGCAGGCGAGACCCCTCCCTATGTCAGTCATTGCACTCTCTTAGCATCAGGCGATAGACTGACTCGGACTTCCGACTGGTGCAGGGAATAAGAATGTGAGGATGAAGTCGACTGTCTCAGCGTCTAGTGTGTAATATCACCAATCTGACACCCTTAAAACTGCCTTATTTCATTAAAAGGCATTGCTTAAAAGGAAACCAACCTACGGTGTAACACGGACCCTCTCGTAGGACGGAGACTCAGGTTGTAATGCATTCATTTTAATTTGTTCTCCATGGCATTCTCACCTGGGGAGATCCAAACCTATTTCCTTTGATCTCATGTGAAATTCTGCTTCTCTTGCGTGGATGAGGGGTTGTGATGACACGCCTAGGCAACGTATTACGTCATGCCAGCCAGCTGCTTCCTATCCCGCCTCTGATCTACCTAACTCTATCGTGACACTGGAGTCAGATAGGTGAGAAGGAGAGGGGGAAGTAGATGCAGCGCAAGCATATTACCTCTATAACCTACTTCACGCTCAAGTCACCATCCCTGCACCCCACACTCCATGACGCACGCTGTAGACATCGTCGGCAAAGACGGTCGAACCCTCATTTCGCGATCGTCCGGTGGAGGATCGTGTGCACAGGATATATCCCACAATGTAAACTCTTCTGGGCGGTGCCATATAAATTATTTAGTAAATCAAGCCACTTAAACTCTTGTGTAAATTTCCAATAAACTCTACGCACGAAGTGGACAATTTCAGCTGGTTCGCGACTTGACCATTACAAGCGACGATGTCTGCAACGTCCCCGACGGAGAGAGATTAGTGCTGATGACTTGTAGATGAATTTATTTGTAGTGCGGAAGACCTGTGCAGCGTCTGCTCAAGGAGAAAGACGCTGTCAAGAGGACCACAGGTGGACGAGGGTGCAATGACTGACGAACCTAAATTATACCCCAGCTGGTTTCCACTACCTGTAGTAGGCTGCTCTGAGTGTGGCTCAAACCTCACATACCCGAGGGTGCCATTAGGACCACACTAAGAAGAATGTTTTGCAACCCATTTCTCAGTCCTGCAGTCACATCAATGCAGTTTTACTAGGATCGAGTTGTCCTCTCAGTTGGGGAGCCTCCCATGTGAAAAATGTAACCTGCATCAGATTTATTATAGAAATAAACGCGTTGAACTACAATAAGGATTGATCGCAGATCTCTGATTCGTATTCACTCTTATCTCTCCCGTGCACCAGTCAACTGCCCGAGTCCGTCAAATAACTGGTAACTATGTCAAATCCCCTATAAATTAACTGTGCCTGATAGTCATCTGATGAATTCTAGATTGCTTGTTGAGTAAATCCTCCTTGGGCAGCCAGCTTACTGTATCAGAATTGGTGGATTCCATACATTGCAGTAGGCTGGGCGGGTATTTTCACCCAAGTGTGATTCAACTCACATCTCCCGGTGGGGGCCTCGTAGGTCAAATGGCTAGAGCACTGACTGTACTAAAGCTTTCCCCTTGTCGACATGGGTTTAAATTCCATTGAGGCCGCTGAGGTTTTCATGAATGGGTCAACTGAATTATTCAAATCTGTCCATATCCCCTACTAGGTAATAGGATTGTTTGTCTGGAAACCGGAGGGAAGTACGCTGCCTGGAGCTGCAGCTGGTAGTGGATGTGGACACCGGTGTGACGATGAAAAAACCGCAATTTAGACGTGTCTCTAGCAAACATTGAGTGCCCAGGAAAGGACTATTTCTGACTTATTTGCTTGCTCGGGTGAGTCACAGACAACCGCTGGGAGTGGAGAAGGTGGGGGGTGCTGTCTGCTACTGTCGTCACACTGTCAGTGACGTGCACCAATCTATCTAGGTCAGCGGAGTTCCCGACCCGCATTTTGAGCTAAAGCTAGGTCTCCTTTTTCCATGCTGAAATCAAATAAGTGCTCTGAATATCAATGCCAAAGAACTCTACTCATCTCTGAGCATAATCAGCGGAATGTTATCCATGGATGAACCAATACAACTTCTTGCCCAACCAGATGTTGGACTCGGTTCCAAAAACTCACTTTGCCTAGGATCGAGGTTGAGATTTACCAAGCTGACGACTTCGATGTCGAAGACGGCAAAAATAACCATTTCCACTATCCCCCCCTTATCTGTGCTACCCTATTTAGTGCTAAATTGAGGTTTATTACTGTTGGAAGCGGAAAGCTTCAGGTATTTCACTTCCAGTCCGTTTTTTAAAGAATATAATAAAGAGTACATGAAGATCACTATGGCATACGTGTTTTTGTTTCAGTGCAAAACAATTTCTGTTTTTTAAATGGCCATTTTGGAACTTCCTCCATTTACGCTAACTTAGAACATGATCGTGACGCTCCACCTCTTTGGATAGCATCGCTGAACAGCATGAATACGATTTTACATAGCTGTTAGCCAATTCAGTCCTCAAAGAGGCCATTTCAGACAAATGTCAAAATGTTTTCTGAGGCAGGAATTGATAATCATACGTTACCACCTTCACACAAATCTAGCTGGACATGACGGATCCATTGACTGAAATTAGAATATATGCTCATACACTGTGAACAGGGTGTTTTATCTGTGGATAGCCTGCGTTCTGCGCGTTAAACCTCCTTTTCACGGATTTCATCCAACTACGATGATGTTTCGTTTCTTGATTCAAGCCCCAGCACCAAAAAACATACACTTGACTTGTTTGTCCCTTAGTTTCCTCTAATATCTTTTTCGTCCAATTTACAACCTTGTTGCTTCGTAAGGAGAAGTGGTTCAAAATTATATACTATGCTGATAAAGGTGACAGTGGCTGTCGATCAGATGTTCTCTAAAAAGTCATCTTAAATCTGCGATTATTGCCCAAATTCGGTGTCGAAGTAGACTTTGCCCTGCTTCTGTGTAAAAAATCACTCCTGTTAGCGCTGAATTCTAAATTTTTTGTTCATTTATTTACGAAGCTCTTAGGTGTCTCCTTAAGTTGCTAGTTTAACCTTCGAAAGTAACTAAAGCATAGTATTTTTTGTGTTGTGGACACAATTACAACTGTTTTTTTTACTGTCTACCGAGTTTATGTTGCATTGGAGACGCACATACGCGCTGCTTCCCAAAAATTCACTAAAGTTGGTTAATGACTTGAAAATAAATGCTAATCTTGCTTGTAAGTAGTTTGGGAGCTTGGCAAACTACCACTGCCTCGTGGAAACTGCCAAATAATCTGTTGTGATAGGCTGGTTTTCTACAAGTAGACCGCTCTGTTAATGAGTAGGTCTGAAGAACGTCCTGGAGTTCTCATCCATTTATTGATTCTAGTACAGCTGAAAACATACCCTGGAAGTAGCCAGCTACAGTCCTTGCGTCACTGGAATGCGACAAGTTATTTAAAAGCAGACAAAATTTGTTTCTAAGCCTCAGAATTTGCGAAATTTCTTTCAGCGGGTAGAACTGAATCGTCAACGGGTCCACCACTGAGGTTAAATATGGGCCTAATTCATGGCTTTGTCAAAAGGAACATGTTCTGCTTCAGTCTCCTCGCGATGGGTGCTCATAAATACGTGGCATGGTTAATTTCTAAAGTAGTCTGCACTGACCAAGGCCATGCTAAGTTTGATCTGACTGACATATTGTCTGTGGCACCGGAGATTTGGGGATTGAGAAGATTGTGGAGTTGACAAGAAAAAGATTATCAATTTGGAATTTTGCCGAACAGTGTTGTATCATGTTCCCTCAAAAGGTGCTGTTCATTTAAAGTAAACTTGCTACTGTTTAGGTTTCAGTAAAACTATTTACATAATAATCATGAACTATTCAGCGATAGTTCAATTTCATTTGGCTACGAACATCGATCAAAAAGTACAGTTATGCGAAATTCTACTAAGGATTAAAATGCGGATATTTGCAAGTCATGAGCTGGAAATCTCCTCAAGACAGTCTTCAAAGTTCCGACTAAAATTTCAGACCAATCAACTACTCTACGGCAAGAACAATTAGTATAATATATCCGTGTTGACGTACGGGAAGAGAATTATTTTATAACTCTTATGACCAGCGCATTGTCCGTTAATATGCATTGGACGCGGATGTCCATTCAGAACACGGTATATAGTTCTCCACAGGAGATATTGCGTCAGTCCTTTCCTAGGAATTGAAAAACTCGAAGGACGATCCTTCTATAGGTTTCGGTGTGACTCCTTATGTGGCGAGCCGGTTGAGGGTTCCACTCACAAAAAAACCTCTGGCCACCTGCACTTTCTATTTCTATTGGTTTCTCATATAAAAATTGCAGTATAAATTTGTCCGAACTAGTACTTTCATCAGGTAAAACCTTTCCTATGTCCATGCATGTTTTCCAATTTTCGCAGGAGCCTGTTTAAATGACAAGTGGTCCGGAATACTTTCCGCACATTTGACCTCTTACACTGTTGCACCTCTCCAAGTTGCATTGTTTATCTTTTGATAAAACAACTTATGTTACGGTAATTAGGTCTTTTGAATCGATAATTTGTAGGTGGGGATGTGATAACTTGGGAGTTTACTATCCAGGGTCAATTTGGCTGTCTGGTTTGCTGATCTAATTCCCTTTTATTGGCACCTGCGCTTGCAATGCTCTAGCTGGCACCGTTTAAAGTCATGAACAGTTTTTATAAGGAAGAATGAGCAAATACTTTTTGCCGTCACGCTAACCAAAATAGTTATCTACAGCATTTAGTTCGTATTTGAATTTCATGCACCGATCAGGTTACGGGATACGTTCGCCCCGTTGTGATATGAGTCTAAATCCACGAAGGCGGTCGTTCAGCGACTGCTGACATGTTCCGGAGGCTACCACCAAGGAAACTGGAGCCTGAATTGGCGATTTCTGACTTCTCGGCCCTCGTCAGCAGGCCTTACTAAACCTCAGGTTTAGAGCGTCTGTGATTCGAAGCCGGGACTTTGGTGTTTGAGTCTATCGCACTGTTACATAGCCACGGGCGCGTTATCCTGTCATTTGCGATGGGGATATTAACTGTGTTGGAATTCCGGTCATTAATTTGGTTGCAGAATATGCTCGTCCAGTTTCGGTCACAGACTGTTTCTCCTTGCGAATCAGTACACCACGACGCAACAACGCAAACAATACAGCCTGACGCAGATGAATAAATTTGTCGTAGAGGAAAGCCGTAAAGGTGCAGTAGCAAGTCGATGGCAGGTGACAGGAACAAAATTTTGAATTATTTAAACTACTGAGCAAAAGATAGCGAACAGAGAGAGAGCGAGAGAGGCGAGGCGAGAGGCGAGGGCGAGAGAGAGAGAGAGAGGGAGAGAGAAATGGGCGGGAGAAAGCCAGGTGGAGTAAACGCGAGGAGGAAGAGGGAGGGAGGGAGGGAGGGGTGGTGTGGAAATGAGTAATAGGAAGAAGGAGAAGAATAACTGGTAGAAAATAGGAGCGGTACGTGCAGCTCTGCAGTTGTCTGACCAACTGGCAAACGGAAGAATGTAAGTTAGGGCAACTATCAGCAGAGGTCTAAGAGCCTTCAATTTTTTTGCACTGTGTGCCAAGTCTTTTTCTTTCACCACCGTTGCCGTCGTCTGCAGGCTTTTCTGCCAGCATGCCAGCGCGGCCGGTGCCTTTTCCACCGAAGGTGCATGCGTACCTCCCCGATGAGCTAATAGAAATAGCGTCTGAGTCAGGTAGCCATAGCTCATCCTCCGCAGGCCGTGTCCAGGTCAGTTGGACGCACGCCGTGCGGTTGGTGTTCGCAGACAAAAAAACGATTGTGTTTGCTTCCTTTGCGTGAATAATTCATTGACAAACAGCTGTGTCCAGCAGTTGCTGAAGCAAAAATAAACAGTGTAAAATAGACTGAAATGTAGGCCTACTGTAAAAATCATATTGAACTTGCATCAGACGAAGTTTGAAAACCCAGTTTTGCGCACGCAGGAGGTGAAAGCATGGAGCTGGATGCCATACAGATAGAGGGAGAGGGACCCACATACGGGTACTTTGCAGGTTTGTGGAATGGGGGAGTATCCACAAAAGAATGCGGACGTCAACACTTTTCATTGTACACGGTCTTCTGTGCATGGTTTACTGCATTCCTCTCATGCTGCCTTTTACTTATTTCGCTCCTTTTATCATCATTCAGAAGCACTAACAGGTTTAAGGCTAAGGCGTTACAACGCATACACCCAACACTCACACCTTTAATCTTTAACCCTGAATCCCACCTTTTTAACCCTGGGT
>WEDG01003515.1:0-20899 GCA_017591395.1 Schistocephalus solidus | reverse complement strand
TGGTAATCTTAGCGCATCCATGGCTTTTGTTAGCCATGTCTCCGAATATCCAGAAGACATATCAGTACTTTCTGCGAAATGCTCTCCTTAGCATGTCAGTATAGCTTAGACTTCAGGCTCTGAATTTCTTCTGTTAGCTTTCACATCGGCTGGCTATTTCTCGCCGAACCCGAGTGAGTTCGTCAACGCTGTTGAAGGGACAATCTCTGGGTACCTCGCCTTGATCCCACATTAGATGGTTAGGCATGTCAAGATTCTCCTTTTCTACGTGGAAATCAATCTCTTTGGCTATGCGTCCAGCATACTCTGCGGCTGAGAAAAGTTAGACTGCTTTCTACTCCGGTCGCCCATGACTGACACGTGGTAGAAGCACGGAGAAAGGCACGCGAGACTCTGGAACCCTTGAGCCATCTGATCGAAGCGCAGTATCGACGGCGCTAACAAGATTTTGGATTCATCAACGATGCCCGCCGATGAGTATTAATCAACCATCCAAGCCGTTCACCGGGTCCCTCAAAACTGCTCGCTACCTGCAATCGATCATTTCGTTGCCATTTCGCCCGCGAAACCCGGTTTTCACTCGATTCCCTGATCATCGAGCTCCCCGACATCCAGCGTGCATCTTTTTCCAGATTCCGATAAATTAGCGCCATTCTTCTCCGTTACTACCGCCAAGGAGCCTCCGAACCTCGGCCACCAAATCTCCGCTGACCGACCAAAACTTCTTCAGACATTTTCCACTCAGGCCAAACACCACCAAAACTACGCCCGTCACGCAATTTCCATTGCTCTCTTAGATCTTCAAACGGATCTCGCTGTAACGAACCCAGAGACTGCCCGGTTAGATCTGAATTCAATTCAATATATTCAGGAATATAGGCAATGGGTTTTGAGAACCCCATTTGTAACGTGAAATTAAGTGCAGTGTACAGAGAAAACCATGCGGGTTGCAAAAAGTTCAAAGGTGATCATAAAATATGACACGCGGTGCGCTGTGAGTCTCAAGGGTTAATTTAACTTTCATGGTCTGACCTCATTTCAGCCCAAAACGGTCATAGGTTCCTTTAGAGCTTTTACAGCGATGGTGACAACTCACAACATCTTCTGGCGAGTATGCACGCTTTGACCACCTGCACAGGAAGCGAGAACCTGCGCACATCTAGTCTCGTCTGTTGGAAGGCGCGTCAAACAAACTGGGCCGCGCGGTTTACATTTTGAGCAGCAAGAAAACCGATTTTCAAAACATGTCTTTTGCACCTCGACAGTCCATAGACATTTTATTTAATCAAATTATTAAATCAATTAATTGAATCCTCCGACGAGTCTCAAAAATCGAGCACCCTGTCGGATCTTGCTCAGCCTGCACAGCTCTACCCTGTCCAATCCAGTCTCTAATGACTCTGGCGGGTTTCTGAGGGAGTATCTACAAAAAGGCTGAGTCGTTCATTATTCATATTCTGTTTAATTGATTATGAAATTCGTCATATCGAGTAACTCGTTATAACAAATACTTTCAACAACTTCCCACTAGCATGCGTAGTTAAGAACGTTACGAGGGCTTTTCATTAATTTTACAAAAAGGTGGAATAGATAATTTATATACTGCTTGTGTAAAACCGCTTGTATTGGAAGTATCTTCCCTTGAAGATAGCCAGATTGTGTTCGCCAGCCTATAGTCTTGATTATAGTTCCAAGACAAGTTTCCGGCGTTTCAGCCTTTTTCTATAAGGGAGTAGTCCGGCTGAAAAACTTCTTTATGCGATTGATGGAGGTGATAAGATCGCCTTGACTTTGCCTTTTCTTTTCTGGCATAATTTTGAGAGGTCATGGTCACGGCGATCCTAGGCGTTTTCCTTTTTCCGATCTAGAATGCTTAAAGAATTTTATTCCATGCTACTGGTGGGAGACAGCGGTTAAGGAGGCTACGGACTCTCTTTTACAGAACATTTGGAACGTCTGAATTCGTGGAAAACTTTTCAATTTGATTAAGAGTCTTTGTCTTTTAGAGTACAGAGAGTTGTTGTTGGAAACTCCTAGCTTTGAATGGGCCAAAAGCAGAGTGATGTTCCACGGTGAGTTCTGATTTGGGCCCCCACTCTTCTTACTCTACGCTAACGACTTTCACGACCTAGATTTTGAAGTTGGGTAGATTTATTGGCGTGGGTCATGGACTTCTTAAGTCAGCCGCGCTGATGACGCAAAAGGGTTACAGTCGAATATCAACCATGTGCCTGGTCGGCCAGGTGGCTTTGCTTAATGTATCCGCGTAATCCTACATATGCCGGTCCAAAAAAGTATCCCTAAACCAGTACTTAATGGCACTGCATTAAAAGAGTGTAGAAACACAAAGATCTGTGCATGTAAATAAACTGAAAATTTGATTCCCCAGAACTGTAAGAAAGCAGTACAGCAGGCAACATGCACACTGCATTGGATCAGACGTGCGTTTAAAATTATTCCATTGATCTCTTTAGGAAAAGTCTATGGCATCTTCGTGAGACCGCACTTAGATTACGGAATACCAGCCCTGTATACCGTGGAGGAAGAAAAGATCTTGACCTCCCTCGAACAGGTGCAACGGAGAGCAACGAAGATGGTCGATGGTTTTAAGACTTTACCGCAAATCAAGACAGATTGAAAAAGCTTGACTTATTTCCTCTTCCTACAGGCACTTTACGGTGAAGCCTGCTCTGGACATTCCGGATTATCTCGGAGCCAGCGATTCCTCTGAGATCGGAGGATTTCTTCGAGTTTGCTCGCACAAATCATCTGGTCATCCTTACAAGGTCAATAGCGAACGCACGCGATTGAACCCTCAGAAAGTTTTTCAGCAAAACGAGCGGTACGAGCTTGAACTCGTTACCAAGGAGACGGTTACCTCTGGACAACATTATTTTAGAATTTAGAATTTATATTTGGTTAGCACTGAAGGTACTGTCTAAGCAAACATTAGTAACGAAATAAAGTTATGACAATGTGTGCAGATAAAATGTACAAATACATAACTTGTCCTGCTATGTCAACAGTTAGCGATGTTTTAAAAATTAATGGTGAACTAGAAAAATAGGCAGTGAAAAAACTCCTACCATGAAAAATGGAGGCAGAGTTCAATAGGCCTTCATTTTTCGAATAGAAGGTAGGAGAAAAACCGCTTAGGAAAAAATAGTCAGGTGGTAGAATAGGGTAATACTGCAGTAGCATTTCAGAATGAGATAATGAAACGTCGAGGTGATTCGTTCTTGATCACTTAGGCGTATGAAACAGAATCTCAATGAAAAATGCGTCAATGAACTTAAGTCCTCAGCATCATAGGATCCAGAATTGAATTCTGATGATGGTTAGTATCCAAAGAAACCGCAGCATTTTAAGACTGTGGACCACCGAATGTGTACGTCCGAATGACGTCATCGTTTGGAGGACGGGTGATATAAGGAGACATCATAGTTCATGGGCGTCTCCGAGGTAGCGAAAATATAGTTTCAAGAGGGTTACTCAAATTCCCGATGGTCCTTTCTCCGAGTCATGGGGAAAGCTACTGGGAAAAGATGAGGAAAAATAAAAAGGTTAATAGAATCAGTGTTAAGATAAATGTGCAGTCTTCGCTTGAATGCAGATAGACTAGTTAACGACCTAATTTCAATTGGCAAGTTATTCCAAAGAAAACTATACCTAGAAGCAAAGAAGAGAGAGCGTTTACACGTGGAGGATGCAGGGGAGGTATAATTAGTTCAGAATTTCTTAGGTTATAAGGAAGACTAACGGGGGTAATGACAGAAAGCTTTTGGGAGAGTTGAACTATTATTTAGTCGGAAAAGGAGACAAAAGCCTGCTTCAAGTCTCCTGACCCAAAGAAATTTTAGCCTCGTTAGCTGGCATCTTGTTGAGTAGGAAGTAGTTGAAAAGAGTCGGAAATAGGAGTTTTTGTGAAATGTCTTTGGACATTTTTCAATTTTTGAACGGCTAGATTCGTTCATCAAACCGAAGAAAGGACAGCAAAAATTCAAGAATGGGAAGTACAAACATACGATAAAGTCTTAATTTAATTTCAGGAAGGTAGAAAATTATAAGAAATAAAGCCGCAAATCTGAGCAGCTTTTGGCCGTAATTCTATCGGCATGAGGCGAAAGATCTAATTTATTGCGTAGCTTAAGCCCAAGTCCTTGATGGAGGAACATTCAATCATATGGCAACCTTCAAAGATAAGAGGTTGCGGCAGCCTTACAGGCCCAAAAACTCATGTAGCGACACTTAGTAGGTGCAGAACTCCATTAGCCATGTGGAGCTCCAGCCGAAAGAGCGTCTAAGTCTGAATGAATTTTGTTCTAGGCACCATTAGGTCGTAGAGTTAGAGAAGGAATAAACGCATTTGAGGTCATCAGCATAAATAAAAAGATTGAGAATGTTTAATCTATCTGTGATATCATTTCAATCCTGTCAATGTTGCAAAAAGAACCAATTAGTATTGGGATTACACCCTAACCATCTGAGAGTTTGAAACATCGTCGAACTATAGTAACGTATAAGCTTTCTTGATATGTGGTATATCAGGCTATATGCTATCTTTGATGACCCTATTAATGTTAGGGTTATCATTGCATGTGTACAGTCAATATAAAAATGTTGTACATTTTAAAAATGTTTGAGTCAAAGCATAAGATAACTTCAAATGCGTTTTCACAGCCATAGGCGAAACATTGTGGAAGAAAAAGTAGAGCCCGAAAGATTTTAAAAAGGCTGGTTTTAAGAAATCATGCTGTGACAGTCGTCTTTTGTCAAATACAATGCAATCAAGCCTTCTTTTAAAAATCAATAATGCTTTCAGAGTAACCATCTCGCTTGGTAACGAGTTCCAAGGTCGAACCACTCGTTGGCTGAAACAAAACTTTCTGAGGTTCAATCGCGTGCGTTCGCTATTAACCTTGTAAGGATGACCACGCAGATGAGTTGTGCAGGCAAAGTCGAAGAAATCCTCCGATCTCAGGGGTGGAATCATGGCCCCGGATAATCCGGAATGTCCAGAGCAGGCTACACCGTAAGTGCCTGTAGGAAAGAGGAAATAAGTCAAGCTTTTTCAATCTGTCTTGGTACGGTAAAGTCTTAAGACCGTCAACCATCTTCGTTGCTCTCCGTTGCACCTGTTCGAGGAGGTCAACATCTTTCTTCATCCACGGTATCCAAGCTGGTACTCCGTAATCTAAATGTGGTCTCACAAAGGCGCCATAGACTTTTCCGAATAGATCAGGGGGAATATTTTAAACGCACGTCTGATCCAATGTAGTGTACATGTTGCCTTCTGGACTGCTTTCTTACAGTGTTCTGAGGGCATCAAATTCACAGTTGTCCACATGCCCAGATCTTTTGTATGTTTCGACCTCTTTTAATGCAGTGCCATTAATAAAGTACTGGTGTCTCAGAGATACTTTTCGACCGGCGCTTAGATGTAGGATCACGCACTTGGATACATTAAACTTAAGAAGCCACTTAGCCGACCAGGCACTTAGTTTGTCGATATTCGATTGTAACCCTTTTGCGTCATCAGCGCAGCTGACTTCAGTCCATATTTTAATGTCATCTGCAAACATGACAGCTTCACAATCTAGGTCATTGAGACAGTCGTTCACGTAGATTAGGAAGAGTAGGGGCCCAAAAACAGAACCCTGTGGAACACCACTTTCTACTTTTACCCATTCTGAGCTAGAGTTTCCAACAACAACTCTCTGTACTCTGAAAGACAAGAAACTCTTGATCCAATTGAAAAGTTTTCCTTGAATTCCTACGTTCCAAATCTTCTGCAAAAGAAGCCCGTGTGGTACACTATCAAAGGCCTTTTTGAAGTCAAAAATACAACATCTACTGCATGGCGACTGAAGGGCACTCGTGAGACAGGAACGTCCTGGACGGAAGCCGTGTTGGGCATCGCATAGGATTTGGTTGTTTTCCAGATAGCGCATTAAATGCCTCTTGATAATACGCTCCATTATTTTGCACGCTATGCAAGTTAAACTGACAGGGCGGTAATTTTCACAGTCGAGTCGTGAACCTCCTTTATAGATCGGGGCGATGAATGCGCACTTCCATTCTTCCGGGAGTTTGCTTTCTTCAAAGGACTTTTGGAATATGATGGACAGTGGTATACACAGTTCGTTAGCAAGTTCTCTTAGGGCTAATGCAGGAATTCTATCCGGCCCAGGCGACTTGGCTGGTTTTATACGGAGTAATTCGGTTTTAACTACGGTCGGTGAAAAGTCTAGGTCTAGGTCCTCTGTTGTGGATGAGGAGGAGATGGAGGAGTAAGGTAAAGGGGGTACACATTGGTTGACAAACTGTTTGAATAGCAGCAAAATTATTAGGCTCTCTAGTGAAGACGGTCTGGAAGAATTTGGAAAGAAGGGATGCTTTAACCTGGTCATCGGTCTCCAGTTTTCCGTCTGCAGACCTAAGGGCAGGTATCATCTCCTGAATTTTCTTTGTAATTCGTATGTAGCCATATAGCATTTTGGGGTGTTCCAACGATTTTTGCAGTATGTTTAGCTCAAACTTCCTCCGCAGCTTAGTAGCCCTCACATTTACAAACGTTGCGTTGCTGCTTATATTCCCGTAAGTGAGCATCGGAGCCGGTTTGTCTGTAACGCCTCCAGAAGCGATTTCTTTTTGAAAGAGGCCTGCAAGTTTGAGTTTATCCACTTTGGGCGGTTTGTGGTTGTCTTTTTCCCTGAGAGGACAGTTGAGGTAAACAATCCTTTTCAATAACGAACTCAATGTCGTCCAATCTTTATTGGTTTCACCATGTAGTTCTGTTTCCCAGGATATCTCTGACAGTTGTCTTCTCATAAGTGAGTAGTCCCCTTCCAAATGTTTCTTACCCAAGTATCGGGTAAATTTGGTTTGGAAAACAGTGAGTACTCGAAGCACAGCGTAATGTGATCACTTGAACCTAATGGCGGTCGATCCTGTATGTCTAGCACATTTTCCTCATCTCGGGTAAAAATCAGGTCAAGACAGTTTGATTGTTGTCCTTCTCTCGTCCGTGTTCCAAAGGTGACGTACTGAGAGAGAAGTTTGTCTGTTGCCCATTGTAGTAGTTTGTGGTTGAAGTTATCTGGCATTCCCGGCGCAGTCCATGTTTTCCAGTCAATATCAGGAGCGTTAAAAATCCCCAACAATGAGGACAGCTTTCTTCTCGCTGGCTTTGTAGAGTTCCGTTATGAGAATGAGATCCTGATCAGAAGTCTGATAAGGCGAACGGTACACAACCGATATCGTCAGTGGTCTAGAATACTTTAGCAGATATAGTAATGCTTAAGACTTCCACATCGCGTAATGGAATATGTATGTCAGCCATTGCGGTCAGCTTGCGAGTGACATAAACTATGACTCCTCCTCCTCGACTTGGTCTATCTCTCCTGAAGTGCTGATATCCTCTGAGGGATATTTCGAATCAGTTATTTTTGCAGTAAGCCACGTTTCAGTGAAAGCCATAACGTCTGGTTTTATTTCGTCAACAACGTTTCTTAGGTCATCCAGCTTGTTGAACAGGCTTTGTACATTTGCGGAGATGACTTTCAATGATCGATTCGTCGGGGAGACCCAGCCTTCATTGTTACAGGTTTTAGCCACAGGAATGACCCATTTATGTGGACTATTTGACCGTCTTTGATTTTCAGCCGTTTCTCTCCTCTGCCAATTCTTCCATCAATTCTTTCCGAAGTTCCCTCATTTTCAGCCGTTCCCTCGGCTCGTAATCCGGCTGAAAACACTTGTTTGTGCGATCCCCGTAAGTTCTTCTTCCTCTAACAGAAGTGCTGCCTGGGTTTCTATTTTCTAAAAATAATTTTTAGAGGCCTTGGGATATTCTCATGTCGCGGCTGGGGTCTGCTTTGCCTAGTCGGAAAGCTTTTGCACGGTGTAAATTTCCTTCTTCAGGACTGCACTAGCATATTCATGAAGAAGATTTAGATCGTGTGTCACTTCCGTTCCTTCGAATGCAGGATGTGATTTGGGACACCCCGTATTACAATATTTCGCTTTACGACGGCGGGCGAGGTCCTAATTCGCCCACGCTAGGTTTGGGAGTTCACAGAGTGGTTACTCGTGGATGCTGGCACGGTGTAAATTTCCCTTTCAGGACAGCACTACCATGTTCATGAAGAAGATTAAGATCGTGTAACTCGTTCCTTCGAAATGGTGCGGACGGCCCGCCCGGATTTTTACAGGGCGTTACTTCGTGGATACACCTTCAACACGAGAGGGATTTTTGTCCGATGCTGGGGATTCTGGGACTTACATTTTACGATATATTTGCCTTCTGAAACTCGTTTCTGTATTTCTTCGATCCCCTGCCAGTTGCCCTCTTTCCTTACTGGATGCTGTTTACAATCCAGACGAGCTTGGAGACGAGCGAATTTCAAACGGAGGTCCAACGACGCCGCTATTGAAACAATATGAGCAATAAATGCGCCTATTCGTTCAAAACCACTTTAAAAACAATAAAATGATAGGAAGAATATTCAGGAACGACTCAGCCGTTTGTAGAGGTCAAAGGTCCTGGATAACTTCAGATCTTCAAGGGGTTTTGCACTTGGTTCACTGAGCGGTTGACAGTATTTATTGGTGAAGAGGCTGTTTTTATCAAGTCGACGAAGGTGATAAACAAATTCCAATTTGATGTCGTTTATGTGAGGTCATTCGGCACAAGAAAATTTCCAGAAAAATTCCAAAGAGCAATTACGTTCGTGCAGTGGCAGTTTTAATGTCAGAATGAGAACAAGCGAAGTGTTAACATCAAGCCGCGCCCTTCGAATTCGGTTTAAAATTTTCGACCTCCGAGGAATTTACTACTTTTGAGATTTCAGTCTTCTGGTCACTCTTGCGGACTTTATTTATCAAGTGTTGGATTCTATTCGACATACTCTTCATCCTCACAAGAATACTGCAGCAAAACAGCAGATACGCCCGATATCCTCTTCTTGTGCACTTCTCGCCAGCAACTCTACGAGATCTTCCAGTCAACAGAGGGCTGAGTCGTTTCGATATTTTATTCATAAAGTTGCTTCCGCTAAAACCTTCGTCCCATATTTTTAACACCCTTTATCGTTTTTGCGATCTATCATGGAAGTCAAAAATATACCCTTCGGAAATCGTGCAAAAATATGGCACTGCCGAGATTCGAACCGGGGCACCAGCGTGCGGGGAACGACGGTGAAACCACTGAGCTATCGGCACGACAAACTCTCTGACCTAATTTTTAATGATGGAATAGACATAAATCATAATACGAATGGCCTCATTTCCGGACATGCTTCCTTAAAATCACCTCCCGCCAAACGGGCCAAGAGTTTAGTAAGTTTTTTGGATGTCAATTACGAGGACGAAGCGTGTGCGACATGCTTTAAACTTCTTCAAAAAATTTCGGAGATTGAAAAGGATATGCAGGGGCTGAAGATGGAGATAGAGAAGTTAAAGAAACTTCCTCACAATTTGCCTGAAAAGAAGCAATCCCTAACGATGGAACCCGAGGGAGACAAATGCACATACGCAGGCACAGCTTCCGTAGCCATCACATCCCACAAGGAAGATGACGCTACGTCAACGGAGCTCGATGTAGCTGTTAAACAGCATCCAGTAAGGAAAGAGGGCAACCGGCAGGGATCCAAGAAAATACAGAAACGAGTTTCAGAAGACACAGGTAATATATCATCCAAAAATATAAGTCCCAGAATCCCAGCATCGGACAAAAATCCCTCTCGTGTTGAAGTGTCAGCATCCACGAGTAACGCCACCTCTGTAAAATCCCACCCTATCGAGGGCGGGCAAATTAGGACCTCATCCATAAATCTTAAACGAAATATCGTAAAAAGGGGGATCACAGAATCCACGTCCTGCATTTCGAAGGAACGAGTTACACACGATCTTAATCTTCTTCATGAACATGGTAGTGCTGTCCTGAAGAAAGGGGAAATTTACACCGTGCCAGCATCCACGAGTAACGCCACCTCTGTGAACTCCCAACCTAGCGTGGGCGGGCAAATTAGGACCTCGCCCATAAATCGTAAACGAAATATTGTAATACGGGGTGTCCCAGAATCCACGTCCTGCATTCCGAAGGAACGAGTGACACACGATCTAAATCTTCTTCATGAATATGCTAGTGCAGTCCTGAAGAAAGGGGAAATTTACACCGTGCAAAAGCTTTCCGACTAGGCAAAGCAGACCCCAGCCGCGACATGAGAATATCTCCAAGGCCTCTAAAAATTATTTTAGAAAATGAAACCCAGGCAGCACTTCTGTTAGAAGGAAGGAGGAACTTACGGGGATCGCACAAACAAGTGTTTTTCAGCCGGATTACGAGCCGAGGGAACGGCTGAAAATGAGGGAACTTCGGAAAGAATTGATGGAGAGAATTGGCAGAGGAGAGAAACGGCTGAAAATCAAAGACGGTCAAATAGTCCACATAAATGGGTCATTCCTGTGGCTAAACCTGTAACAATGAAGGCTGGGTCTCCCCGACGAATCGATCATTGAAAGTCATCTCCGCAAATGTACAAAAGCCTGTTCAACAAGCTGGATGACCTAAGAAACGTTGTTGACGAAATAAAACCAGACGTTATGGCTTTCACTGAAACGTGGCTTACTGCAAAATAACTGATTCCGAAATATCCCTCAGAGGATATCAGCACTTCAGGAGAGATAGACCAAGTCGAGGAGGAGTCATAGTTTATGTCACTCGCAAGCTGACCGCAATGGCTGACATACATATTCCATTACGCGATGTGGAAGTCTTAAGCATTACTATATCTGCTAAGTATTCTAGACCACTGACGATATCGGTTGTGTACCGTTCGCCTTATCAGACTTCTGATCAGGATCTCATTCTCATAACGGAACTCTACAAAGCCAGCGAGAAGAAAGCTGTCCTCATTGTTGGGGATTTTAACGCTCCTGATATTGACTGGAAAACATGGACTGCGCCGGGAATGCCAGATAACTTCAACCACAAACTACTACAATGGGCAACAGACAAACTTCTCTCTCAGTACGTCACCTTTGGAACACGGACGAGAGAAGGACAACAATCAAACTGTCTTGACCTGATTTTTACCCGAGATGAGGAAAATGTGCTAGACATACAGGATCGACCGCCATTAGGTTCAAGTGATCACATTACGCTGTGCTTCGAGTACTCACTGTTTTCCAAACCAAATTTACCCGATACTTGGGTAAGAAACATTTGGAAGGGGACTACTCACTTATGAGAAGACAACTGTCAGAGATATCCTGGGAAACAGAACTACATGGTGAAACCAATAAAGATTGGACGACATTGAGTTCGTTATTGAAAAGGATTGTTTACCTCAACTGTCCTCTCAGGAAAAAGACAACCACAAACCGCCCAAAGTGGATAAACTCAAACTTGCAGGCCTCTTTCAAAAAAGAAATCGCTTCTGGAGGCGTTACAGACAAACCGGCTCCGATGCTCACTTACGGGAATATAAGCAGCAACGCAACGTTTGTAAATGTGAGGCTACTAAGCTGCGGAGGAAGTTTGAGCTAAACATACTGCAAAAATCGTTGGAACACCCCAAAATGCTATATGGCTACATAAGGAGTACAAAGAAAATTCAGGAGATGATACCTGCCCTTAGGTCTGCAGACGGAAAACTGGAGACCGATGACCAGGTTAAAGCATCCCTTCTTTCCAAATTCTTCCAGACCGTCTTCACTAGAGAGCCTAATAATTTTGCTGCTATTCAAACAGTTTGTCAACCAATGTGTACCCCCCCTTTACCTTACTCCTCCATCTCCTCCTCATCCACAACAGAGGACCTAGACCTAGACTTTTCACCGACCGTAGTTAAAACCGAATTACTCCGTATAAAACCAGCCAAGTCGCCTGGGCCGGATAGAATTCCTGCATTAGCCCTAAGAGAACTTGCTAACGAACTGTGTATACCACTGTCCATCATATTCCAAAAAGTCCTTTGAAGAAAGCAAACTCCCGGAAGAATGGAAGTGCGCATTCATCGCCCCGATCTATAAAGGAGGTTCACGACTCGACTGTGAAAATTACCGCCCTGTCAGTTTAACTTGCATAGCGTGCAAAAATAATGGAGCGTATTATCAAGAGGCATTTAATGCGCTATCTGGAAAACAACCAAATCCTATGCGATGCCCAACACGGCTTCCGTCCAGGACGTTCCTGTCTCACGAGTGCCCTTCAGTCGCACGAGAAATGGACAAAGGCCACAGATAAGGGTCATGCAGTAGATGTTGTATTTTTTGACTTCAAAAAGCCTTTGATAGTGTACCACACGGGCTTCTTTTGCAGAAGATTTGGAACGTAGGAATTCAAGGAAAACTTTTCAATTGGATCAAGAGTTTCTTGTCTTTCAGAGTACAGAGAGTTGTTGTTGGAAACTCTAGCTCAGAATGGGTAAAAGTAGAAAGTGGTGTTCCACAGGGTTCTGTTTTGGGCCCCCTACTCTTCCTAATCTACGTGAACGACTGTCTCAACGACCTAGATTGTGAAGCTGTCATGTTTGCAGATGACATTAAAATATGGACTGAAGTCAGCTGCGCTGATGACGCAAAAGGGTTACAATCGAATATCGACAAACTAAGTGCCTGGTCGGCTAAGTGGCTTCTTAAGTTTAATGTATCCAAGTGCGTGATCCTACATCTAAGCGCCGGTCGAAAAGTATCTCTGAGACACCAGTACTTTATTAATGGCACTGCATTAAAAGAGGTCGAAACATACAAAGATCTGGGCATGTGGACAACTGTGAATTTGATGCCCTCAGAACACTGTAAGAAAGCAGTCCAGAAGGCAACATGTACACTACATTGGATCAGACGTGCGTTTAAAATATTCCCCCTGATCTATTCGGAAAAGTCTATGGCGCCTTTGTGAGACCACATTTAGATTACGGAGTACCAGCTTGGATACCGTGGATGAAGAAAGATGTTGACCTCCTCGAACAGGTGCAACGGAGAGCAACGAAGATGGTTGACGGTCTTAAGACTTTACCGTACCAAGACAGATTGAAAAAGCTTGACTTATTTCCTCTTTCCTACAGGCACTTACGGTGTAGCCTGCTCTGGACATTCCGGATTATCCGGGGCCATGATTCCACCCTGAGATCGGAGGATTTCTTCGACTTTGCCTGCACAACTCATCTGCGTGGTCATCCTTACAAGGTTAATAGCGAACGCACGCGATTGAACCTCAGAAAGTTTTCTTTCAGCCAACGAGTGGTTCGACCTTGGAACTCGTTACCAAGTGAGATGGTTACCTCTGAAAGCATTATTGATTTTAAAAGAAGGCTTGATTGCATTGTATTTGACAAAAGACGACTGTCACAGCCTGATTTCTTAAAACCAGCCTTTTAAAATCTTTCGGGCTCTACTTTTCTTCCACAATGTTTCGCTTATGGCTGTGAAAACGCATTTGAAGTTATGTTATGCTTTGACTCAAACATTTTAAAATGTACAACATTTTATATTGACTGTACACATGCAATGATAACCTAACATTAATAGGGTCATCAAGGGCAATGCCTGTAACCCTTCAAAACATACATACATATTAACGATTTTCAAACTGTCCAAGTCGGAGAACAAAAAGATACGTGGTTCTTTTGCACACGATGACAAGTTATGTCATAAATGATATAACATCGATAGTTAAACATTCTCAATCTATTTTTTATGATGATGATCTCAAATGCGTGTATTCCTTCTCTAACTCTACAACCGAACGGTGCCTAGAACAAATTAATTCAGACTTAGACGCCCTTTCGGACTGGAGCTCCACGTGGCTAATGGAGTTCTCACCTACTAAGCCTCGCTACATGAGTTTTGGGCCTGTAAGGCTGCCGCAACCTCTTATCTTTGAAGGTTGCCATATGATTGAATGTTCCTCCATCAAGGACTTGGGCTTAAGCTACACCAATAAATTAGATCTTTCGCCTCATGCCGATAGAATTACGGCCAAAGCTGCTCAGATTTGCGGCTTTATTTCTTATAATTTCTACCTTCCTGAAATTAAATTAAGACTTTATCGTATGTTTGTACTTCCCATTCTTGAATTTTGCTGTCCTTTTCTTCGGTTTGATGAACGAATCTAGCCGTTCAAAATTGAAAATGTCCAAAGACATTTCACAAAAACTCCTATTTCCTACTCTTTCAACTACTTCCTACTCAACAAGATGCCAGCTAACGAAGCTAAAATTTCTTTTGGGTCAGGAGACTTGAAGCAGGCTTTTGTCTCATTTTTCGACTTAATAATAGTTCAACTCTCCCAAAGCTTTCTGTCATTACCCCCCGTTAGTCTTCCTTATAACCTAAGAAATTCTGAACTAATTATACCTCCCCTGCATCCTCCACGTGTAAACGCTCTCTTCTTTTGCTTCTAGGTATAGTTTTCTTTGGAATAACTTGCCAATTGAAATAAGGTCGTTAACTAGTCTATCTGCATTCAAGCGAAGACTGCACATTTATCTTAACACTGATTCTATTAACCTTTTTATTTTCCTCATCTTTTCCCAGTAGCTTTCCCCCATGACTCGGAGAAAGGACCATCGGGAATTTGAGTAACCCTCTTGAAACTATATTTACGCTACCTCGAGACGCCCATGAACTATAATGTCTCCTTATATCACCCGTCCTCCAAACGATGACGTCATTCGGACGTACAAATTCGGTGGTCCACAGTCTTAAATGCTGCGGTTTCTTTGGATACTAACCATCATCAGAATTCAATTCTGGATCCTATGATGCTGAGGACTTAAGTTCATTGACGCATTTTCGTGAGATTCTGTTTCATACGCCTAAGTGATCAAGAACGAATCACCTCGACGTTTCATTATCTCATTCTGAAATGCTACTGCAGTATTACCCTATTCTACCACCTGACTATTTTTTCCTAAGCAGTTTTTTTCTCCTACCTTCTATTCGAAAATGAAGGCCTTTGAACTCTGCCTCCATTTTCATGGAAGGAGTTTTTTTCACTGCCTATTTTTTCTAGTTCACCATTAATTTTAAAACATTGCTAACTGTTGACATAGCAGGACAAGTTATGAATTTGTACATTTTATCTGCACACATTGTCATAACTTTATTTCGTTACTAATGTTTGCTTAGACAGTACCTTCCCGGTGCTAACCAAATATAAATTCGAAATTCTAAATAATGTTGTCAGAGGTAACCGTCTCACTTGGTAACGAGTTCCAAGCTCGTACCACTCGTTTGCTGAAAAAAAACTTTCTGAGGTTCAATCGCGTGCGTTCGCAATTGACCTTGTAAGGATGACCACGCAGATGATTTGTGCAGGCAAACTCGAAGAAATCCTCCGATCTCAGGGAGGAATCATGGCTCCAGATAATACGGAATGTCCAGAGCAGGCTTCACCGTAAGTGCCTGTAGGAAAGAGGAAATAAGTCAAGCTTTTTCAATCTGTCTTGGTACGGTAAAGTCTTAAATCATCGACCATCTTCGTTGCTCTTCGTTGCACCTGTTCGAGGAGGTCAACATCTTTCTTCATCCACGGTATACAGGCTGGTATTCCGTAATCTAAGTGCGGTCTCACGTAGATGCCATACACTATTCCTAAGAGATCAATGGGGAATAATTTTAACGCACGTCTGATCCAATGCAGTGTACATGTTGCCTGCTGTACTGCTTTCTTACAGTGTTCTGAGGGAATCAAATTTTCAGTTGTCCACATGCACAGATCTTTTGTGTGTTTCTACCTCTTTTAATGCAGTGCCATTAAGTACTGGTGTTTTAGGATACTTTTGGACCGGCACTTATGTGTAGGATTACACACTTGGATACATTAAACTTAAGAAGCCACCTGGCCGACCAGGCACATAGTTTGTCGATATTCGACTGTAACCCTTTTGCGTCATCAGCGCGGCTGACTTAAGTCCATATTTTTTTATGTCATCTGCGAACATGACAGCTTCAAAATCTAGGTCATTGAGAAAGTCGTTAACGTAGAGTAAGAAGAGTGGGGGCCCAAATCAGAACTCTGTGGAACATCACTTTCTACTTTTTGCCCATTCCAAGCTAGAGTTTCCAACAACAACTCTCTGTACTCTAAAAAGACAAGAAACTCTTAATCCAATTGAAAAGTTTTCCACGAATTCAGACGTTCCAAATGTTCTGTAAAAAGAAGTCCGTAGCCTCCTTAACCACTTTCTCCCACCATGCATGGAATAAAAATTCTTTAAGCATTCTAGATCGGAAAAAAGGGAAACAGCCTAGGATCGCCGTGACCATGACCTCTCAAAATTATGCCAGAAAGAAAAGACCAAATCAAGGCGATCTTATCCCCCCCAAAAAAACCTCCATCAATCGCATAAAGAAGTTTTTCAACCGGACTACTCCCTTATGAAAAGGCTGAAACGCCGGAAACTTGTCTTGGAACTATAATCAAGACTATAGGCTGGCGAACACAATCTGGCTATCTTCAAGGGGAAGATACTTCCAATACAAGCGGTTTTACACAAGCAGTATATAAATTATCTATTCCACCTTTTTTGTAAATTAATGAAAGCCCTCGTAACGTTCTTAACTACGCATGCTAGTGGAAGTTGTTGAAAGTATTTGTTATAACGAGTTACTCGATATAAATTTCATAATCAATTAAACAGAATATGAATAATGAACGACTCAGCCTTTTTTGTAGATACTCCTCAGAAACCCTTAAGAGTCATTAGAGACTGGATTGGACAGGTAGGCTGTGCAGGCCAAGGCAAGATTTCCGACAGGGTGCTCGATTTTGAGACTCGTCGGAGGATTCAATTAATTGATTTAATAATTTGACTAAATAAATGTCTATGGACTGTTTTTTTCAGTGCAAAGACATGTTTGAAATCGGTTTTCTTGCTGCTCAAAATGTAAACCGCGCGGCCCAGTTTGTTTGACGCCTTCCAACAGACGAGACTAGATGTGCGCAGGTTCTCCTTCCCTGTCAGAGTGGTCAAACCATGAGATACCCTCCTTGAAGATGTTGTGGTGTCACCATCGCTGTAAAGCTTTAAAAGGAACCTTGACCGTTTTATGTTCCGAAATGAGTCGGAGCCATGAGAAATTTAAATTAACCCTTGAGACTCGCGCACCACTTGTCATATTTTATGATCACCTTTGAACTTTTTCAACCCACATGGTTTCTCTGTACACTGCACTTAATTTCACGTTACAAATGGGGTTCTCAAAAACCCATGCCTATATTCCTGAATATATTGAATTGAATTCAATTTAACCGGGCAGTCTCTGGGTTCGTTACAGCGAATCCGTTGAAAGTCTAAGAAACCAATGGAAATTGCGTGACGGGCGTAGGGGTTTTTGGTGTTTGAGCCTGAGAGTGGAAAATGTCTAGAAGAAGTTTTGGTGGTCAACGGAAATTTGGTGGCCGGGGGAGGTTCGGAGGCTCACTTAGCAGTAGTTACAAGAAGAATGGCACTAATTTATCAGAATCTGAAAAAGATGCACCACTGGATATCGAGAGCACCATGTCAGAATCAAATGAAAACAGGTTTCGCCGGGCGAAAAGCCAACGAAATAATCGATTGCAAATATGGCTTTGAAAATTTCTCGGGACCCGGTGAACGACTTGGATGGTTGATTAATACTCATCCAACTGACATCCTTGATGAATCCAAAAATCTTGTTAGCGCCGTCGATTTTTACTTTCTTCAATCAGATGGCTCAAGGTTCAAAGTCTCGCGTGCCTTTCTCCCGTACTTCTACGTGTCAGTCATGGGCGACCGGGGAGTAGAAGCGGAAGTCACAACTTTTCTCAGCCGCAAGTATGCTGGACGCATAACAAAGATTGATTTTATTGAAAAGGAGGATCTTGACATGCCTAACCATCTAATGGGGATCAAGGCGAGGTACTTGAAATTGTCCTTCAACAGCGTTGACGAACTCACTCGGGTTCGGCGAGAAATAGCCAGCCGTGTGAAAGCTAACAGAGAAATTCAGAGCCTGAAGTCTAGCTATACTGACATGCTAGGAGAGCATTTCGCAGAGAGTACTGATATGTCTTCTGGATATTCTAAGACAAAAATGGCTAACAAAGCCATGGATGCACTGGATTACCTGAATGACATTCGAGAATATGATGTCCCGTACCTAATGAGAGTCTGTATTGACTTAAATGTATTTGCAGCACATTGGTATACTGTCAAGTGTCGGCCGAGTCAGCCTCCGGAATTCATTAAGTCCGAAGAAACAGTAGCTTGGCCGGAGCCGGTTGTCTTGGCTTTCGACATCGAGACTACGAAGCTACCTCTTAAGTTTCCAGATTCGGCAATCGATCAGGTTAGCCTATGCATTGTCTATCAGTTTTCCTGCACTATTCTTTCGACACTTGCCATCCTGAGAATTTTAAATCATACTATTTGGTTAGGCTTCTTATTCTCAGTTAACAGTGCCTTCTATACAAAGAAGGACCAACATTATTTGCGCCCTTCGTTTTATGGATTTGCAGATGTTTAAGTGTCATGCATGCGTTAATTTAGGCTTCAGATGTTTGACTATAATTATCCCTTATCTTATCTCAGATAATGATGATTTCCTATATGATCGACGGGATGGGCTACCTTATATGTAATCAAGAAATAATCGCTGAAGATATCGAGGACTTTGAATTCACCCCACGTCCAGAATTTCCCGGTTATTTCCGAGTACTTAATGTGGTCAACGAAGAAGCTCTAATCAAACAATTTTTTGACCATATTCTTCGTGTTAAGCCTACTATTCTTGTTACTTACAACGGAGACAGTTTCGATTGGCCGTTTCTTGAGGCTCGTGCAGCTCACTATGGATTGAAGATGTCAGACGAAATCGGTTTCAACCGAGAACTAAGTGGCCCAAGCGTTGGGCGGGATCCATCCGCCGCCGATTATCTTTGCCGCCCCGCCGTTCACATGGACTGTTTTCGGTGGGTTAAGAGAGATAGCTACCTGCCAGTTGGAGCTCAGGGTCTGAAAGCCGTTGCCAAAGCGAAGCTACACTACGATCCTGTAGAAATGGATCCTGAGCTTATGTGTCGCATGGCTCGCGAGGAACCAAGAACTCTGGCTAATTACTCGGTTTCTGATGCAGTCGCCACCTACTACCTCTACATGAAATATGTTCATCCGTTTGTGTTCGCCCTGTGCACCATCCTACCTCTTAATCCGGATGATGTCCTGAGAAAAGGTTCCGGGACCCTCTGTGAAGCCCTTTTAATGGTCCAGGCCTATGAAGCGAATGTGATTTTTCCACATAAACAATCGGGTGGCTCGTCCTCTCATGATGCTCCCCAAGGTATCCTCGGTGACTCTCTCAATAGCTACTCTTTCACTGACGACAATCGTCTAATTGACTCTGAAACCTACGTGGGTGGTCATGTGGAGGCGTTGGAGGCCGGTGTATTCCGGGCCGACATCCCCGTTCGTTTTCGTCTGGTACCTGCGGCCCTCGAGAAACTCCGGGCAGATGCTCGACGTTGTCTTTGCCGAGCCATATCCACTGAACTGGATACAAAGGACCCTAGCGTCGTAGAAAGCCTCATCGAAAAGAAAAATTTTGAACAGGTAAGTCTTCAATTTCCGTTTGAAAATTTTCCATTAGTCCTTTCCTGACAATGCACTGCATTAAAAGCATTTTATTATTTCTAAGATTTTAAATACGCAAGTTTTATATACTTTTTTCTAAGTTTCCTACAGTTTCTTACAAAACACAAGAATAAATGGGGAAACCTGTCAATTCCGACAGATTATCAGATTTATCAATCAAATTTTATATCATACGAAGCGCCAGAAAGCTTTCATTAGCACTTTTTCGTATTAATTACTGTTTAGAGATCACTGCAAGTTTAATCGGATGGTTGTCTGCAAACTGGTAGTCAAGACAGCCCACATCAGTTGGATCATATTCCGAATAAGCCTAAAGACAGTGTTAAGTCAAGTCTGTGGGTAATTGAGTCAGACAGCAACCTCGGGAAGATGGAATGAGTCCGTTAGGTTAGCATGTTTTGTCCACGGGTGGCAGAGAGCGTAATGCCCTTAATGGAAGTTTGCTTGCCAATTAGACAGCATTTTGGGTCCAGCGAACTAGCAGTCACGAACCGCCAATGGCAGTGCCAGTAAGGCGGGGAAGCTTGTGGTTTGGAAACTGAATAGTCTATAATATACCAAATTCTGATGGACGCACTGACTTGTGTCACGGCTTCTGTGACAGTCAGTGTTTCCGAACCTTTTCCAGCTGGCCAAGTGGTAAGTGTGCAAGCAGCCCCTTTCACATGCTTGAACGTGTCAACTCTTCTTGGACCAGCAGTACAAAACTTAACCATGCAAGCATAAACTATAAGTCTTCTTGATTCTGTAGCAAAGGTTGTGGCAATAGTCTTTAATTGACTTCCCGTGTATCGCAACGCGCAGAAATATAAGAATCAGTACGTTTTTCTGCTTTTCCTGCATCGAGTACTATCATCACCACTAACGGCCCACTCTCGTCTGCATCGTGGATCTTGTTTCAGCGTTCGGATCTGTCCAGTGCGATTCCTTACTGTCGATCGTGTTGCATGATGGGATTCGACCGAAGTTATTTCGCTTGATTCGAGCTCGTGTTTATGGCAGGGGAGCAGCTTCCGTCGAGGGTTGCCCTCTCTTATCAATTCTGATTAAATGTGTGATACACTGATTTCTTCAACACTAACTGACAAACTACCTTGCTGCTATAGTAGGTCGTTGTACTTGCACTACGGTCAAGACTGTGCCGATTCTGATATGATGCCAGTGATTTTCCGTGAATAAATGCTATGAATAGTGTCCAAAAATAACTGTGATTACGCCATAAGTGCTTTTTGAACCTTCTTCAAAGAAAAATATGATCGCGCAAATTTTTTTCC
>WEDG01003514.1:0-25916 GCA_017591395.1 Schistocephalus solidus | reverse complement strand
GTATGTTTGTGATTTTCGTTTGAGGGTTTGGGTGTATGAACGATCTCCCTTGGTTCGAACCGCAATGGACCGAGGATGATCTGGACATATATTTCCGCCTTTGAAATCCCTCAACGGACTCTGCAATCACAAAGGTAAAACCTGGCTGATTCATGTGACCTCCGAAATGCCCCCCATTGGACCCCCCCAAGGGCGACAGTTTTTTTCTCCTAAATATCACCGGGAGTTTATTTTCACTGTCTGCTCTTTTTCAACTACGTTCCACTATGTTGGCCTCGCCAACATATCGAGATACGATTTTTTTTGGTACCACAACTCACATGTACAATTTGGGAATTCAAAAGGTGACTCACCTACATCTCCCTCAAATATACTGATACTGATAGCTATAAGGTCTTTACTCAGCCACTTCAACCCAACCAGCGGTCATTTAAAGCAAATTTATTTCAAAACAGCTGCCTGTTCAAACAAGCGTTGTAATATGAGTAATCCTGGTGATTGTGTAAAAGCTGTATGGGAAAAGAATACTGTAGGCACATTGCGTAGAAATAATTTTTAAAGAGCCCTGAAAAAAGTCAATTTGGTTACCTTCATTTTCTTAATCCTGTCGATTATTGACAAGACTCACTTCTAGGATAAAACATACCACTAGGGGAAATGAAGTAATTTGTGCTCTGCTTGTCAGAATCAAACGGTAAGATCACGTTTGTTTTCATAGAACAAACGTTGATATGTGAATTCCATGTTTAGACCCAAGCATTTTTTGTGACATTTTCTTGATTATTTATAGATCAAAGCTGACGTCTGATTTCTTAGCCCATGCAGATTCCAAATATTCACGTTGTCAGGTGAAGTAAACTGGCTCCCTCGTGAAAATTAACATCTTAGCTTACATACATAAAGTCCTTCTGTTTACTCTGGGTGATATTATGCTTCCTGCAATTTTTGTTCGATATTTTTTGTTTATAATGTGTTCAATTTTAAATGTCATTCACCATTTAGCGCTTCGCTCGCTCTTCAAATGCCTTTAACTAATGACATATTCTTTTGCATTTACTCTTTATTGAGGATTTAAGCAATTAATATATATCCTCATCCCTCAATATCATTCTGTCAATCATCATGACCCATTCATTTAGCTTGTCACAATCCACCAATGTTTTATAAGATAGTATAAATTTTTTCTAACTAGCATTAACTGCTGTTGTTAGAGGACATCAAGAATCCACCCATTTTTATTAACATTCCGCCTGATACAACATTTTGCCATTTTTTAATGCATGCTAACCCTTCCCTTTACCCATACTTATATATTTTTCTCTCTCTTCGTAACGTTGCGAATGTGGGCACCAGCAGAAGGTTAAGAACGAAGTATAATACAATAATCCACCCCGTGGCATCAAAATATTGGGTCTGTATTAATAAAGTAATCTCCCTTATCTGACGATTGATATCGTGCACCACACTCACTCTACTCAACATTCTATAAATTCCTCAGTGTTTCTCTCTTGAAATTCTGCATTCATTGCAAACATTTATTAGTGGAATTAAATGGCAAAGTGTTATCTATGACGTAAATCTGACCGAGTGGACTAGGTCTACTCGCAACCAAAAAACATCTCGTCAAATCCCCTGTTAGAGCCTGACACTCCTACGCTGTCCTATCTAAAGCGTTTTTGGCTGGCATAAAATGTCATTCTGGCTGTAAGTTATGAATCCATTCATTGACTTTGCACAACTTTGCATAAACTGAAATTCATCTGCTTTATCTTAAGGAATATATTTTAAAGCTCACCAATTATATTACGGATTATGCTTGGCACGTGGTGTCCTGGGGTTCAATCTAGAGCCCTCGTAGGCAGTCGTATCAAGTCCGTGACGAGTCACGAGTTTAAAACCCAGGTAAATTCACTGTTACTTTATTATCGTTTGCATCATTTAAATGCGTTGACATATCATAATAAATTTTTTAATGTCGGAATTGTCATTTTATTTCATAATATGCATGTTACACTCCTGTCAGTACAGTCAAGGTGTATCTAAGTTGCCGAAAACATTTGAATGCATTTAGTCAAATTTCAGCAGAATAACTTTCCTGATGTGGCATTACTAGAAGTAAATACTTGGTCCCCTTCTTTCGTAGTATTCCTTTATAAGGAAACACACAAATAATTTATACGGACTTGCGGCAATTGACAATTCAGTAAAATTGTTTATGTTAATGATTCTCAATTCACTTTAAATGATGTCATTTTGGCTTTGCATACTGCATTGTGCGTTCAACAGCTCTTTTCCCTCATCTTTTACACAATCTGACTTTAATGTATGTGAACAGCCTAACTCAAATCTAGTCCTGTCGAGGATTTTATGCCTTCGTTTCCTCTTGCTCTTTTAAATGGTTTCATTTATTCTGAACGTTACGGTATGAAATAATTCACTGAGTTGTTATCTGCAAAACAAAACGGCCAAGTGTTCTGACCTGTTGGTCACTGTTTTACCAGCCTGGCAGGTCACTGGTCTAATTCGTTAACTATTTCGCTGGCCTATTCAATGAGATTTTGATAGGCACATTTGACACTCTGGCTTTAGCAAGTGCAATCATTAATGAAGGGACTCCTTGCAAAATCCAAAGTAAAAATGTTATAACTCTTATTAATAAGGGACGTTTTTCGGACCATATAGGAAATTTGGGCAGCATTGGCAACGCTTTGGACTCCTCTGCATTTAAAATACAGCCAAAATGGTGCACACAGTTGTCTGAGCGAAAAACGTGCTTCATGGTTAATTACCTGCAGTTATCGTCCATATATTACTAAACGCAGGCATTTTTAACGTAATAGATCTTTACACATTCGCTTTGACCTGACGAACAGTCATTTAAAAGAAATTATGTCAAGTACCCTTATTTTCATTCCATTGAAATACGAATGACCATCGTGTAGTGTTACGGTATCACCTGTCTCGACAAACATCGATCAGGTGAATCAAGACGAATAAGGGACGTATTTATAGTATGCGCTTTATGTTAGTTAGTACTGCTTATCGGCATTGTGAGTAGGTTTCACGCTTATTTATTCATGTTTTGATCTAGGGGAATACATAGAAATTAAGCAAATGTCAACAAGTAATGAACACGTCTGAGACTGCAGGTATTATACCGTCTTGTACGTAGGAAATGTGTCATATGTTCACATTCCGTAGTGCAGCCATCTAGCTGATTATTTGCCTAACTAACAACTCTGCTATGCATGTAGTTGACATCAAAGTCCTCAATAGTTTCTCAAAATTGCTTTCAGGCATTGCATATTTATTGCAGGATTTCCACGTCATACGCGCCAGTACCGTTGACGAGCATGTAAAATGCCGAATCATTAAGATGTTACTTTTCAGGACAATCCTATAACTACGGAAGTATTACTTTTTGCTAATTTGCCCTTTATCTAAGAATATTGTTTGTTTTTTTCGCTAAATCCAATTTGCAAGTATACATGCTACCCACCGAAAATCTACTTCATGGGAATTTCATACAAAGCATGTTTTCCATTGACATATTCTAAATTTGTTCGCCAGGTTTCAAACATAACATCTGCTGGTGCTTCTCATATTCTTCACATATGCCGCACTTACGGTATACATCTAGAACCGTATGGAGAATACAGGAGTTTAACTGCTTTCCTGCACCTTTCTAAGAAAGATGTGAGATGTCTCGCAGTCGCTGATATACATCGATTCAAAAATTAAAATAAACATTCCGTGTACAAGTAAACAAACTTCAACTCGCTTATTTCATTCACGTTAGAGATAAATGTCAAAGGAAATTGAAACCAGTCATATGCTCCACTACATTCTGCCATGCTCCTTTGTGAGATTTTTTGTCTGCTTACAGTAATTTTAATCCCAAAGTACATTGAGTTCCATTTCAATAGTGCTGACCTTCTACTTGTACTCTTACACAGCATTTACATTGCGAAAATTTTATTGCAATTTAAACTATAGTTCTTAAAATCATACACCAACTGTAAGTAGTGATAAAGTACATTAAGAAAGACAGAACAAAGAGATTTAATGTAGGATAAATTTCCACTCAAGTTAAAATGAAACATTTCCAAGCTTCTGATTGGTTATATTTTAATAAACCAGGTATTTTGTAAGCGCGGATTGCATAAAATGCTAAACAGTGATGGCGTACACATATATTAACGAGAAAATATACGTACTTTTGCAAGTTGATGATTCTTTTTTGTTCAGGAATACCGTAAGTCGCCCTTTTTAATAACAGCACAAGACAATGAGCGATTTTTAAGATTACAAATACGGATTACTGAGGTTAAAATAGTCTTTTTTTGTAAATAACCACTTACAGTCATGTTTATCGAAATCCAATGGTTCATCTCCTGCATTTGTGAATTAAAGTAAATTTTAATTATATGAAACGGAAACATTATGTTAAATATTGCGCATTAGTTTGTAGTTAGATGTCATTTATATACGTTAAAGAAATGTCTGTATAAATTAATCAGTCACAATTCACTGATATATCTCACAAGTCCCGTTCCACCTTAAGTGACACGCTTATCTTCCGATTTTATCAACAGGGCCAAAAAAACTCAACAATGCCCCGGTAGTCTTTTTTACTATTTCAAAAATCATCTAACCATCTTAATCTAGACAGCAAATATTAACGAATGCTATGCAAACAATAAAACAAAACTCTTGTTCACCTAACGGTTTGGATTCGCTCTCTCATTCATTGTAACTCGGTTAACAGTTGGAATTTAATTAATAAGTCAAGTTATATGCTAGCTCTGTATGCAGATCAGTGTGACATTAGAAAATTTACTAACGATTGACGGTATCACTGACAGTTGGTAAAAAATCATACAATTGTTAATGTATAACAGGTTCTCTTCGAAAGACTGACAATGGACGTCAACTCTTATTAGGTTAACCCAAGAAGCTGTCCCGCGTCTGCACTTCCTTTATAAACCTGCAACAAGCCTTTTGCATAGCAAATAGCGATAGACTGGAGAAATTAATGCAAATATTCGGCACTAAGGATCGAATAAAGCACATGGTTCGTCGCTTTTAGTCAGTATGTATCGTTTGTGATCTTTCAATGTAAGTAGTTGGGCTGAGAAAAAGTGACCTTAATGAAAACAATTTCAAATGGACGGATATTTCACATTTTTTAAGCATTTTCTGTTCATCATTTCGAAGCACCTACCTTAATTACGTCAACAAAATGTACGATATTTGTGACGTTGTCAAATGAGACCTAAAAATAAGTTCAGGTCACTTACTTGGACATCTTTTACTTTCAAAGTCAGAAGGCGATATCTTGAAACGCCCTTGAAAATCAAAAATGTATGTAAAATATTGCATTTTGAATATATAGTGCAGTAAAGATATCATGCTGAGGAGCAAATCAACAGGTAATTATTACCTATGCAGTTAGATTTATTGTCATCAACTTACACATATCCGCTTCCGTTAGATAGTCGTCTATGGAATCCTCCTCTTTAAAAAAATTAAGATAGAATTTCAAGAATGTATACCAAAATTAATGCCGTTAGAACGTCATACGACAAAATTAACACCACCTTATATGACAATGGGGGTATAACTTCAGAAAAGTCAAATTTGCATAAGTTGCTTATAGAAATAAACCTTGAAAATGTTATTTTCAGCTGCCAGTTCCAACATATTTTACCTGGTTTTAATGACTATCTGAAACATGGCATCCCGTACAAAAAAAATGGATGCGTGGTTTTTGCTATATTGTGTACACATAGGAAATATTCCAGCCCTATATGCTCGTATTTTATAACCAAAATGGAACGCTATGCTATGGAAATCGCATTATTTATTTCAAATCTATTGTGTGTTTCCGTCGTGTAAATCCGCTCCTTAGCATTTCGGGTATACCGATGGCATAAATTAATATTTATAAATATATAAACGAGACACAATTGTAGTGCTAAGGCAAAACAGTGTTCTTAAGTAGAAAAAATTACAACCTTATTAATTTTTTTTGAATACTTCGTGTATGTCAGCTAAAATTAACTTAACAAATTGTTCTTACAAGCCATTGCGCACATTGATTTAATTTTCATATATTCATGTGGTTTCTCGACATTTTTCGAAATGAAGGTAAAATATAAATCAACAAGAATGTCGAGGTAAAGGAAATGATCCTGCAAGTGTAATTTTTCATTAAAGCAACGATTTGTTACTTAATATGTGGTCAGTAAATATGTACCGCCTCATTAATCAATGACGATTTATAACCTTCATCTCATACAAAATGTCTAGCGAAAAGATTTTCTTGATTTAAAGCAAAAATATATGGGCAGTCACATTCAAGAATAAAGTCATGCGGAAAACCTACAATTATGCATTTATGAAGGATGCGTTGTCATGGGAGACATTAAACGCATTCAATTGAGAAGTTCTAGGCTGATTTGAATTAATTAATGTTTGCACACTGCTGCTACGATTTGTTACTTCATATGTGGTCAGTAAATAAGTACTGCCTCGTTAATCAATGACGATTTATAACCTTCATTTCATACAAAATGTCTAGAGAAAGGATTTTCTTGATTTAAAGGAAAAGGTATGGGCAGTCAAATTCAAGAGCTAAGATATGCGAAAATCCTAAAATTATCCATGTGTAAAGGATTCGTTGTCATGGGAGACATTAAACGCATTCAATTGAGAAGTTCTAAGCTGATTTGAATTAATTAATGTTTTCACACTGCTGCTATTACAAACACCTCTCCCTTATTAATAATACGTATTTTTGTCCGAAATTAATTCACCTGCAATCTTTCCATAAATCTTACAATATGCATACTTAAATTTGTCGGATCATTCCTGTCCAAGACAGGGAATACTGCGCAAATTGTGTAAATGGACGCTGGTTGCACACAAAACAAGTACCCATACTCTGCACTATCATTCACTGAACGTATGGACTTCCACGGAAAAGTGAGTCTCCATGGCAATCCTCATTAAAGTTAAACAGTATAAAGTGCATAACAATACCCCGCTCCACCAGATCCCAAACCTACCTCACGTCACCCGAAAAAGACACAGAGAATGTGCAGATCTCTTGCAGCATATCGTCTGAAGAAGCCATGTGCGAAACGTGTACAGGGGACAGATAAGCCTTTATAGCCACAGCACGGGATCCCTTTCTGTATGTCCTCACGTTTTTTTCGTATTTGAGCCTGAGTTGTTTGGGAAGTGTAGTGTGAGAGGGAAAGAGAGCAACACATGCGCTTTTCACCTACAACCTTTTTCCCAGGAATTTGAGCTGTGCCGAGCACAATCCCTGCTTGTTTTTTGAAGGTTGAACGAAAACTGGGTGTCATCACTCCATTCATTTTCATCCCTCACTTCATAGCTAACTGGTAATCAACCACGGTTTGGACTTCGTTGATTTTGTTTAACGGTCTTCATATTTTACCTCATATCGTAGAAATCCTTCAAAAGTATGTCAAATTAACTTTTGCTTATTGCATCTGGTTGTTATAGTTGAGTACTGGAATCCTTTTTAACGCCACCGCGCAATTGGCACTCATTTTCTCATTTAAATATAATTACAAGGTTAGCTGACAACATGAGTCCTCTCTTCATTTTCTTCATGCCACTCATTTTACACAGAAACGTTTACGCAAAATTCTCAAATCATTAACACAATTCGTGCAGAAATATAAAAGTGAGGAAATTTTTTGAACCCTCTACACTTCAATTTAAAATTTTGGGTTATTCGTTATACAAAACGGAAGAATGACTGCGTTTTGCAATAAGGAATTTAAACGCCAAGCTGCAAAACAGGCTTTCCATTTCATTGCCTCGGTTTTAGTTCACCCAATATCCCTTTACATTGCTTTATAAGGGAAATTGACTTGTAACTCATGTGTTTGTTTTAAGGTGGCTTTTCCATAAAATATTATTTAATGAATAATAACAGAGCAGAATATGATTGGTGAATAGCAGAATAAAGTATTTACTCTGCTCTTCTCTTGGTCTCAACTGCGTTTACCGAAACATACATTTTTAGTATTTCTTCGGCAGAAAACATGTACTGTTACGCGACACATTGTGTAATCAACATCAAGCATTATTCAGCATTTAACTCAAGGTAAACTTGATGTTAATACAGTACCATTGCTTCACTGGAATGATTTCAGAAAGATAATCTTAGACATTCCAGTGAAACTACAGAATTTCAGTTTCACAAAAGGACATAGACATAAAAAAGAATTATGAATGATCATTGATAATGATATTCTTACAGATATCTTACGGCCAAAGAAATGACACAAGTTATTAATTGCAAGGATCGTGCAAAGGAATGTTGATAGATAATCACTCAGTCGATACAGAATGTTGCATGAAGTTTGGCAGGAAACTCACACTATAAAAACCATCATTAAACAAAAAACAGTTTAATTCACGTGTTACATTTTTTGTCCTCGATTAAACACATTTACGAATTTTTAGAATATCGTACTTTTGTATAAAAGTACATGACAATAATTTCTTAATCATATCCTTTGACAGGCATGTAATACAATGACTTAAAGCGTTTTCTTGAAACGCTCTGGAAAACCGACCAATTTTTTCACATTCTGCATCTGAATTGTGACGTGTATTAAGAAATATGATATTAAGGTTTTGAAATATAAATGGCGTATTAACTATGATGTTCTAGCCATAGGTAGAACATTTCAATTGTCATCCTCATTGTGGTTATCATTCATGTCATCGGCCTTCATAAAAAATAAAGATTTATAGTAAAGTGGCCCACATAAGCTTGTGATATACCGCCACGCACTATATTCGCATATTCTTAAAGACACTAAGCAGGTCTCGACAGACTATTGTCAGACGATGCTGAGGAATATTCACCAGCTGCGCATATGTCTGCTGTGAGTGTCCAGACGCCAAGCTTCAAAATTGCCACTGCCCTCAAATGCCATATTGATAAAGTGGGAAAAAATGTACTGGCCATTTGATTGTTGCCTCGTATTTCATTCATTTTTATACACAATTTCGTGTTCTGATGTATTATTAGAGAAAATTAACTGAATCAATGGTAACCTTTCGAAAACTGCTAAAAGCGAACAGGCGAGATTCAGAAGGCAGTTCAAAAGAAATGACAATCATTTAAACGTGTTTTTTGGCCTGCCTTCAGGGTTCCGGTGCGGCCTTGTAGCTCAGTTGGCTAGAACGTGGGTTGAATTTAAGCCTCACCCTTGCTAACTTGGTTCAAATCCCAACGACGACGCCAAGATTTTCCCAATTGGGTCAAACGAAAACTATATATTTTGCAAGTATGCATATTTATCTTTGCTCCTCCATGCCAATAAACCCGCCAACATCCCTTACAGAAAATATGGCGCAAACGTACATCTAAGCTTGTTTATTTTTACTTATTGCTGTAGTAGTTTGACATGGAAGATTTTTTTTGTTTTGTCTATGTCTTTTTCAATTGCATAAATATTTTGAACCTGAAATGCCATTGAACCTGAAAAAAATTATCTCAAAACTTGCTGTTTGAGGATTGTCTTTGTAAAACGCGCATTTCCTTTCATTATCAGGAACATGTCATCTGGTTATCTAAAATCTTCTCTGGAATTCACTTTTCTTTATATGTTGTACTAATCAGCATAAATGAAAGATTTTCAGTATAAAAAAATGTACTTTGGAATAGGCAGCAAAACCTGGCATTTGAGAGGTGAAAGTCGGCCAAGTTAAATGTATCGTGCTTATACAGCAATCATGTAAATCTTGATTTTTAGGACGAACCGTACATCAGATGTTCGGTATATGACTCAAGACTTTAGTTATCTTGCATTACGCAAGAAAATGCAGCTAAAAAAGTGCCAATTGGCGGTATTTTTGTTTCTTAATATGACCTACTTGCAAGGCAGGGACTAGGTGTCTATCAGTAAAAGCATGAGCATCCACAATGTAGGTAGAACGTACAAATCTATGAAAAGCCTCAACTGTTCAATTATTTTCCGATGCCCGTTCAAGTCATAAAATATTCAGTCTTTTTTGTATAATCTCAGACCTTTCCTTACCTTTGTCGTCAGTGGTTTGATTGCGTTCTTCCACTAAAATACGGGAAGGCATTATACTGCAGACATATGTCAAAACATATTTGCAACGGATTAGAAAGTTTATCCCCAAAAGTGAACAAGACTCCAATGACCATTTATGTCTTTGGAGCCGTCATCAATCTCCATTAACCGAAACCCATTCAATGGTTCATCTCCTGCATTTTTGAATTAAAGTTAATTTTAATTATATGAAACGGAAACATTATGTTAAATATTGCGCATTAGTTTGTAGTTAGATTTCATTTATTTACGTTTAAGATATGTCTGTATAAATTAATCAGTCACAGTTCACTGATATATCTCACAAGTCCCGTTCCACCTTAAGTGACACGCTTATCTTCCGACTTTATCAACAGGGCCAAAAAAACTCAACAATGCCCCGGTAGTCTTTTTTACTCATTCAAAAATCATCTAACCATCTTAATCTAGACAGCAAATATTAACGAATGCTATGCAAACAATAAAACAAAACTCTTGTTCACCTAACGGTTTGGATTCGCTCTCTCCTTCATTGTAACTCGGTGACCAGTAGGCATTTAATTAACAAGTCAATTTATATGCTATCTCTGTATGCAGTTCAGTGTGACATTAGGAAATTTACTAACGATTGACGGTATCACTGACAGTTGGTAAAAAATCATAAAATTGTAAATGTATAACATGTTCTCTTCGAAAGACTGACAATGGACGTCAACTCTTATTAGATTAACCCAAAAAGCTGTCCCGCGTCTGCACTTCCTTTATAACTCTTCAACAAGCCTTTTGCATTGTAAATAGCGATAGACTGGCGAAATTAATGCAAATATTCGGCACTAAGGATCGAATAAAGCACATGGTTTGTCCGCTCCATGACGTCGGCATTTGTCGTTTGTAGTCAGTATTTATCGTTTGTGATCATTCAATGTAAGTAGTTGGGCTAAAAAAAATTGACCTTAATGAAAACAATTTCAAATGGACGGATATTTAACATTTTTTGTGCATTTTCTGTTCATCATTTCGAAACACCTGCCTTAATTACTCCAACAAAATGTACGATATTTTTGACTTTGTCAAATGAGACATAAAAATATGTTCAGGTACTTACTTGGACAACTTTTACTTTCAATGTCAGAAGGCGATATCTTGAAACGCCCTAAAAAATCAAACCTTTATTTCAAATATTGCATTTTGAATACATAAAGCAGTACAAATATCATGCTGAGTAGTAAATAAACAGGTAATTATAACCTATGCAGTTAGATAAATTGTCAGCAACTTACACATATCCGCTTCCGTTAGATAGTCGTCTATGGAATCCTCCTCTTTAAAAAAATTAACATAGAATTTCAAGAATATGTATCAACATTTATGCCGTTAGAAAGTCATACGACATAATTAACACCACCTTAAAATGACAAAGGGGGTATATTTTCCAAAAAGACGAATTTGCATAAACTGCTTAAAGAAATAAACCTTGAAAATGTTATTTTCAGCTGCCAGTTCCAACACATTATACCTGGTTTTATGACTATCTCAATCATGTCATCCCGGTCAAAAAAATAGATGCGTGGCTTTTGCTATATTGTGTACACATAGTAAATATTCCAGCCTTATATGCTCGTATTTTATAACCAAAAGGGAACGCTTTGCTACGGAAATCGCATTATTTATTCCAAATCTATTGTGGGTTCCCGGTGTGTAAATCCGCTCCTGAGCATTTTGGGTATACCGATGGCATAAATTAATATATATTTATCTATAAACAAGACACAATTGTGGTGCTAAGGCAAACAGTGTTCTTTTGTAGACAAAATAACAACTTTATTAATTTTTTTTGAATACTTCGTGTATGTCAGCTAAAATTCACTTTACAAATCGTTCTTACAAGCCATTGCGCACATCGATTTAATTTACATATATTCATGTGATTTCTTGACATTTTTCGAAATGAAGGTAAAATAAAAATCAACAAGAATTTCGAGGTAAAGGAAATGATCCAGCTCGTGTAATTTTTCATTAGGGCAACGATTTGTTACTTAATATGTGGTCAGTAAATATGTTCCGCCTCGTTAATCAATGACGATATATAAGCTTCATCTCATACAAAATGTCTAGCAAAAAGAATTTTCTTGATTTAAAGCAAAAAGATGTGGGCAGTCACCTTCAAGAATTAAGTTATGCGGAAAACCTAAAATTATGCATTTATGAAGGATGCGTTGTCATGGGAGACATTAAACGCATTCAATTGAGAATTTCTAAGCTGATTTGATTTAATTAATGTTTTCACACTGCTGCTATTACAAACACCTATCCCTTATAAATAATACGTATTTTTGTCCCAAATTAATTCACCTGCAATCTTACCATAAAATCTTAGAATATGCATATTTAAATTTGTCGGACCATTCTTTTCCAAGACAGGGAATACTGCGAAAATTGTGTAAATGGACGCTTGTCGCACACAAAAGAAGAAACCATACTCTGCAATATCATTCACTGTACGTATGGACTTCCACGGAAAAATGAGTCTCCATGGCAATCCTCATTAAATTTCCACAGGTTAAAGTGCATAACAATACCTCGCTCCAGCAGATCCCAAACCTACCTCACGTCACCCGAAAAAGTCACAGAGAATGTGCAGATCTCTTGCAGCATATCGTCTGAAGAAGCCATGTGCGAAACGTTTACAGGTGACAGATAAGCCTTAATAGCCACAGCACGGGATTCCTTTCTGTCTGTTCTCACGTTTTCCTCGTATTTAAGCCGGGATTGTTTGTGAAGTGTAGTGTGAGAGGGAAAGAGAGCAAAACATGCGCTTTTCACATACAACCTTTTTCCCAGGAATATGAGCTATGCCGAGCCCAGTCCCTGGTTGTTTTTTGAAGGTTGAACGGAAACTGACTGTCATCGCTCCATTCATTTTCATCCCTCACTTTATAGCTAACTGGTAATCAACCACGGTTTGGACTAAGTTGATTTTGTTTAACCGTCCTCATATTTGACCTCATATCGTAGAAATCCTAGAAAATTATGTCAAATTAACTTTTGCTTATTGCAGCCGGTTGTTAAAGTTGAGTACTGGAATCCTTTTAACGCCACCGCGCAATTAGCCCTCATTTTGCCATTAAAATATCATTACAAGGTTCGCTGACAACAGGAGTCCCCTCTTCATTTTCTCCATGCCACTCATTTTACACCGAAATGTTTACGCAAAATTCTCAAATCATTAACACAATTCGTGCAGAAATATAAAAAAGGGGAAAATTGTTTGAACTCTCTACACTTCAATTTAAACGCTGGGTTAGTCATTTTACAAAACGGAAAAATGACTGCGTTGTGCAATCAGGAATTTAAACGTTAATCTGCACAACACGCTTTTCCCTTTATTGCCTCGGTTTTAGTTCAACCAATATCCCTTTACTTTGCTTTATTAGGGAAAATTGACTTGTAATTCATGTGTTTGTTTTTAAGGTGGCTTTTCCATAAAATATTATTAAATGAATAAGAACAGAGCAGAATATGATTGGTGAATAGCAGAATAAAGTATTTACTCTGCTCTTCTCTTTGTCTCAACTGCGTTTACCGAAACATAAATTTTTAGTATTTCTTCGGCAGAAAACATGTACTGTTACGCGACACATTGTGTAATCAACATCAAGCATTATTCAGCATTAACTCAAGGTAAACTTGATGTGGTATACAGTACCGTTGCTTCACTGCAATGATATTGGAAAGATAATCTAAGACATTCCAGTGAAACTACAGAATTTTAGATTCACAAAAGGACATAGACATAAAAAACAATTATGAATGATCATTGATAATGATATTCTTACAGACATCCTAAGGCCAAACGAATGAAACAAGTTATTAATTGCAGAGATCGTGCAAACGAATGTGGATAGATTATCGCTCAGTCGATACAGAATGTTGCATGAAGTTTGGCAGGAAACTCACACTACAGAAACCAATTTTAAACAAAATGCAGTTTAATTCACGTGTTACATTTTTTTAACCTCGATTAAACACATTAACGAATTTTGCATCAATGAATTTTTAGAATATCTTACTTTTGTATAAAAGTACATGACAATAATTACTTAATCATATCCTTTGACAGGCATGTCATACAATGACTTAAAGCGTTTTCTTGAAACGCTCTGGAAAACCGACCTATTTTTTCACATTCTGCGTCTGAATTGTGACGTGTATTAAGGAATATGATATTACGGTTTAAAATATATATGGCGTATTAACTATGATGTTCTAGCCATAGGTAGAACATTTTAATTGTCATCCTCATTGTGGTTATCATTCATGTCATCGGCCTTCATAAAAAATAAAGATTTATAGTAAAGTGGCCCACATAAGCTTGTGATATACCGCCACGCACTATATTCGCATATTCTTAAGACACTAAGCAGGTCTCGACAGACTATTGTCAGACGATGCTGATGAATATTCACCAGCTGCGCATATGTCTGCTGTGAGTGTCCAGACGCCAAGCTTCAAAATTGCCACTGCCCTCAAATGCCATATTGATAAAGTGGGAAAAAATGTACTGGCCATTCGATTGTTGCCTCGTATTTTATTCATTGTTATACACAATTTCGTGTTCTAATGTATTATTAGAGAAAATTAACTGGAACAATGGTAACCTTTCGAAAACTGCTAAAAGCGAACAGGCGAGATTCAGAAGGCAGTTCAAAAGAAATGGCAATCATTGAAACGTGTTTTTTTGGCCTGCCTTCAGGGTTCCGGTGCGGCCTCGCAGCTGAGTTGGCTAGAACGTTGGTTTAAATTTAAGCCTCACCCTTGCTAACGTGGGTTCAAATCCCAACGACGACGCCAAGATTTTCCCAATTGGGTCAAACGAAAACTATATATTTTGCAATTATGCATATTTATCTTTGCTCCTCCATGCCCCTACACCCGCCAACATCCTTTATATAAAATATGGCGCAAACATACATCTTAGCTTGTTTATTTTAACTTATTGCTGTAGTAGTTTGATATGGAAGATTTTTTTGTTTTTTCAATGTCTTTTTGAATTGCATAAATATTTTGAACCTGAACTGCCATTGAACCTGAAAAACTTTTATCTCAAAACTTGCTGTTTGAGTACCGTCTTAGTAAAACGCGCATTTCCTTTCTTTATCAGGAACATGTCATCTGGTTATCCAAAATCTTCCATAGAATTCACCTTTCTGTATATGTTGTACTTATCAGCATAAATAAAAGATTTTCAGTATTAAAAAATCAACCTTGGAATAGGCAGCAAAACCTGGCATTTGAGATGTGAAAGTCGGCCAAGGTAACATGTATCGTGCTTATACAGCAAGCATGTAAATCTTGATTTTTAGGATGAACCGTACATCAGATGTTCGGTATATGACTCAAGACTTATGTTATCTTGCATTACGCAAGAAAATGCAGCTAAAAAAGTGCCCATCGGCGTTATTTTTGTTTCTTAATGTGACCTACTTGCAAGGCAGGGACGAGGTGTCTATCAGTAAAAGCATGAGCATCCACAATGTAGGTAGAACGTTTAAGTCTATGAAAAGCCTCAAATGTTCAATTATTTTCCAACGCCCGTTCAAGTCATAAAATATTCAGTCTTTTTGTTTTATCTCAGAACTTTCCTTACCTTTGTGGTCAGTGTTTGGATTGCGTTCTTCCACTAAAATACGGGAAGGCATTATATTGCATACATATGTCAAAACATATTTGCAACGGATTAGAAAGTTTATCCCCAAAAGCGAACCAGACTCCAATGACCATTTATGTCTTGGAAGCCGTCATCAATCTACATAACCCGAAACCCATTCAATGGTTCATCTCCTGCATTTTTGAATTAAAGTAAATTTTAATCATATGAAACGGAAATATTATGTTAAATATTGCGCATTAGTTTGTAGTTAGATTTCATTTATTTACGTTTAAGATATGTCTGTATAAATTAATCGGTCACAGTTCGCTGATATATCTCACAAGTCCCGTTCCAGGTTTAGGGACACGCTTATCTTCCGACTTTATCACCAGGGCCAAAACAAACTCAACAATGCCCCGGTAGTCTTTTTTTACTCTTCAAAAATCAATTAACCAACTTAATCTAGACAGCAAATATAAAAGAATGCTATGCAAACAATCAAACAAAACTATTGTTCACCTAACGGTTTGGATTCGCTCTCTCATCAATTGTAACTCGGTTACCAGTAGGCATTTAATTAACAAGTCAAGTTATATGCTAGCTCTGTATGCAGTTCAGTGTGACATAAGGAAATTAACTAACGATTGACGGTATCACTGACAGTTCGTAAAAAATCATACAATTGTACAAGTATAACAGGTTCTCTTCGAAAGACTGACAATGGACGTCAACTCGTATTAGGTTAACCCGAGAAGCTGTCCCGCGTCTGCACTTCCTTGATAAACCTGCAACAAGCCTTTTGCATAGTAAATAGTGATAGACTGGTGAAAGTAATGCAAATATTCGGCACTAAGGATCGAATAAAGCACATGGTTCGTCCGCTCCATGCCGTTGGCATTTGTCGTTTCAATGTAAGTAATTGGGCTGGGAAAAACTGACCTTCAGGAAAACAATTATAAATGGACGGATATTTGACATTTTTTGTGCATTTTCTGTTCATCATTTCGAAACATCTACCTTAATTACGTCAAAAATGTACGATATTTGTGACTTTGTCAAATGAGACCTAAAAATATGTTCAGGTCACTTACTTGGACATCTTTTACTTTCAAAGTCAGAAGGCGATATCTTGACACGCCCTGGAAAACCAAACCTTTATGTCAAATATTACATTTTGAATACAAAGTGCAGTTAAAATATGATGGTGAGGAGCACATCAACAGGTAGTTTATTACCTATGCAGTTAGATAAATTGTCAGCAACTTACACATATCCGCTTCTGTTAGATAGTCGTCTATGGAATCCTCCTCTTTAAAAATATTAAGATAGAATTTCAAGAATATATATCACAATGTATGCCGTTAGAAAGTCATACGACATAATTAACACCACAGTCAATTGACAAAGGGGGTATAACTTCAAAAAAGGGGAATTTTCATAAACTGCTTAAAGAAATAAACCTTGAAAATGTTATTTTCAGCTGCCAGTTCCAACACATTATACCTGGTTTTAATGACTATCTCAAACGTGGCATCCCGTACAAAAAAATGGATGCGTGGCTTTTGCTATATTGTGTACACATAGTACATATTCCAGCCTTATATGCTCGTATTTTATAACCAAAAGAGAACGCTATGATACGGAAATCGCATTATTTATTCCAAATCTATTGTGGGTTCCCGTTGTGTAAATCCGCTCCTGAGCATTTCGGGTATACCGATGGCATAAATTAATATATATTTATCTAAAAACAAGACACAATTGTGGTGCTAAGGCAAACAGTGTTCTTTAGTAGACAAAATAACAACCTTATTAATTTTTTTTGAATACTTCGTGTATGTCAGCTAAAATTAACTTTACAAATCGTTCTTACAAGCCATTGCGCACATTGATTTAATTTTCATATATTCATGTGGTTTCTCGACATTTTTCGAAATGAAGGTAAAATAAAAATCAAGAAGAATTTCGAGGTAAAGAAAATGATCCTGCTAGTGTAATTTTTCATTAGGGCAACGATTTGTTACTTAATATGTGGTCAGTAAATATGTACCGCCTCATTAATCAATGACGATTTATAACCTTCATCTCATACAAAATGTCTAGCGAAAAGATTTTCTTGATTTAAAGCAAAAATATATGGGCAGTCACATTCAAGAATAAAGTCATGCGGAAAACCTAAAATTATGCATTTATGAAGGATGCGTTGTCATGGGAGACATTAAACGCATTCAATTGAGAAGTTCTAGGCTGATTTGAATTAATTAATGTTTTCACACTGCTGCTATTACAAACACCTCTCCCTTATTAATAATACGTATTTTTGTCCCAAATTAATTCACCTGCAATCTTACCATAAAATCTTAGAATATGCATACTTAAATTTGTCGGATCATTCCTGTCCAAGACAGGGAATACTGCGCAAATTGTGTAAATGGACGCTGGTTGCACACAAAACAAGTACCCATACTCTGCACTATCATTCACTGAACGTATGGACTTCCACGGAAAAATGAGTCTCCATGTCAATCCTCATTAAAGTTAAACAGTATAAAGTGCATAACAATACCCCGCTCCACCAGATCCCAAACCTACCTCACGTCACCCGAAAAAGACACAGAGAATGTACAGATCTCTTGCAGCATATCGTCTGAAGAAGCCATGTGCGAAACGTGTACAGGGGACAGATAAGCCTTTATAGCCACAGCACGGGATCCCTTTCTGTATGTCCTCACGTTTTTTTTCGTATTTAAGCCTGGATTGTTTTGGAAGTGTAGTGTGAGAGGGAAAGAGAGCAACACATGCGCTATTCACCTACAACCTTTTTCCCAGGAATTTGAGCTGTGCCGAGCCCATTCCCTGGTTGTTTTTTGAAGGTTGAACGGAAACTGGATGTCATCGCTCCATTCATTTTCATCCCTCACTTTATAGCTAACTGGTAATCAACCACGGTTTGGACTTAGTTGATTTTGTTTAACGGTCTTCATATTTTACCTCATATCGTAGAAATCCTTCAAAATTATGTCAAATTAACTTTTGCTTATTGCAGCCGGTTGTTATAGTTGTGTACTGGAATCCTTTTTAACGCCACTGCGCAATTGGCACTCATTTTCCCATTTAAATATAATTACAAGGTTAGCTGACAACAGGAGTCCTCTCTTCATTTTCTCCATGCCACTCATTTTACACCGACATTTTTACGCAAAATTCTCAAATCATTAACACAATTCGTGCAGAAATATAAAAGTGAGGAAATTGTTTGAACCCTCTACACTTCAATTTAAACGCTGGGTTAGTCGTTATATAAAACGGAAGAATGACTGCGTTGTGCAATAAGGAATTTAAACGCCAAGCTGCAAAACACGCTTTTCATTTCATTGCCTCGGTTTTAGTTCACCCAATATCCCTTTACATTGCTTTATTAGGGAAATTGACTTGTAACTCATGTGTTTGTTTTAAGGTGGCTTTTCCATAAAATATTATTTAATGAATAAGAACAGAGCAGAATATGATTGGTGAATAGCAGAATAAAGTATTTACTCTGCTCTTCTCTTTGTCTCAACTGCGTTTACCGAAACATAAATTTTTAGTATTTCTTCGGCAGAAAACATGTACTGTTACGCGACACATTGTGTAATCAACATCAAGCATTATTCAGCATTTAACTCAAGGTAAACTTGATGTGGTATACAGTACCGTTGCTTCACTGGAATGATTTCAGAAAGATAATCTTAGACATTCCAGTGAAACAACAGAATTTCAGTTTCACAAAAGGACATAGACATAAAAAAGAATTATGAATGATCATTGATAATGATATTCTTACAGATATCTTACGGCAAAAGAAATGACACAAGTTATTAATTGCAAGGATCGTGCAAAGGAATGTTGATAGATAATCACTCATTCAATACAGAATGTTGCTTGAAGTTTGGCAGGAAACTCACACTATAAAAACCATCATTAAACAAAATGCAGTTTAATTCACGTGTTACATTTTTTGTCCTCGATTAAACACATTTACGAATTTTTCATCAAGGAATTTTTAGAATATCGTACTTTTGTATAAAAGTACATGACAATAATTTCTTAATCATATCCTTTGACAGGCATGTAATACAATGACTTAAAGCGTTTTCTTGAAACGCTCTGGAAAACCGACCTATTTTTTCACATTCTGCATCTGAATTGTGAGGTGTATTAAGGAATATGATATTAAGGTTTGAAATATAAATGGCGTATTAACTATGAGGTTCTAGCCATAGGTAGAACATTTCAATTGTCATCCGCATTGTGGTTATCATTCATGTAATCGGCCTTCATAAAAAATAAAGATTTATAGTAAAGTGGCCCGCAGAAGCTTGTGATATACCGTCACGCACTATATTCGCATATTCTTAAGACACTAAGCAGGTCTCGACAGACTATTGTCAGACGATGCTGAGGAATATTCACCAGCTGCGCATATGTCTGCTGTGAGTGTCCAGACGCCAAGCTCAAAATTGCCACTGCCCTCAAATGCCATATTGATAAAGTGGGAAAAAATGTACTGGCCATTCGATTGTTGCCTCGTATTTCATTCATTGTTATACACAATTTCGTGTTCTGATGTATTATTAGAGAAAATTAACTGGAACAATGGTAACCTTTCGAAAACTGCTAAAAGCGAACAGGCGAGATTCAGAAGGCAGTTCAAAAGAAATGGCAATCATTGAAACGTGTTTTTTTTGGCCTGCCTTCAGGGTTCCGGTGCGGCCTCGCATCTCAGTTGGCTAGAACGTTGGTTAAATTTAAGCCTCACCCTTGCTAACGTGGGTTCAAATCCCAACGACGACGCCAAGATTTTCCCAATTGGGTCAAACGAAAACTATATATTTTTTGCAAGTATGCATATTTATCTTTGCTCCTCCATGCCCCTACACCCGCCAACATCCCTTACAGAAAATATGGTGCAAACATACATCTTAGCTTGTTTATTTTCACTTATTGCTGTAGTAGTTTGATATGGAAGATTTTTTTGTTTTTTCAATGTCTTTTTGAATTGCATAAATATTTTGAACCTGAACTGCCATTGAACCTGAAAAACTTTTATCTCAAAACTTGCTGTTTGAGTACCGTCTTAGTAAAACGCGCATTTCCCTTTCTTTATCAGGAACATGTCATCTGGTTATCCAAAATCTTCCATAGAATTCACCTTTCTGTATATGTTGTACTTATCAGCATAAATAAAAGATTTTCAGTATTAAAAAATCAACCTTGGAATAGGCAGCAAAACCTGGCATTTGAGAGGTGAAAGTCGGCCAAGGTAACATGTATCGTGCTTATGCAGCAAGCATGTAAATCTTGATTTTTAGGACGAACCGTACATCAGATGTTCGGTATATGACTCAAGACTTTAGTTATCTTACATTACGCAAGAAAATGCAGCTAAAAAAGTGCCCATCGGCGTTATTTTTGTTTCTTAATGTGACCTACTTGCAAGGCAGGGACGAGGTGTCTATCAGTAAAAGCATGAGCATCCACAATGTAGGTAGAACGTTTAAGTCTATGAAAAGCCTCAAATGTTCAATTATTTTCCAACGCCCGTTCAAGTCATAAAATATTCAGTCTTTTTGTTTTATCTCAGAACTTTCCTTACCTTTGTGGTCAGTGTTTGCATTGCGTTCTTTCACTAAAATACGGGAAGGCATTATTTTGCATACATATGTCAAACATATTTGCAACGGATTAGAAAGTTTATCCCCAAAAGCGAACCAGACTCCAATGACCATTTATGTCTTGGAAGCCGTCATCAATCTACATAACCCGAAACCCATTCAATGGTTCATCTCCTGCATTTTTGAATTAAAGTAAATTTTAATCATATGAAACGGAAATATTATGTTAAATATTGCGCATTAGTTTGTAGTTAGATGTCATTTATTTACGTTTAAGAAATGTCTGTATAAATTAATCGGTCACAGTTCGCTGATATATCTCACAAGTCCCGTTCCAGGTTTAGGGACACGCTTATCTTCCGACTTTATCACCAGGGCCAAACAAACTCAACAATGCCCCGGTAGTCTTTTTTACTCTTTCAAAAATCAATTAACCAACTTAATCTAGACAGCAAATATAAAAGAATGCTATGCAAACAATCAAACAAAACTATTGTTCACCTAACGGTTTGGATTCGCTCTCTCATCAATTGTAACTCGGTTACCAGTAGGCATTTAATTAACAAGTCAAGTTATATGCTAGCTCTGTATGCAGTTCAGTGTGACATAAGGAAATTAACTAACGATTGACGGTATCACTGACAGTTCGTAAAAAATCATACAATTGTACAAGTATAACAGGTTCTCTTTGAAAGACTGACAATGGACGTCAACTCGTATTAGGTTAACCCGAGAAGCTGTCCCGCGTCTGCACTTCCTTGATAAACCTGCAACAAGCCTTTTGCATAGTAAATAGTGATAGACTGGTGAAAGTAATGCAAATATTCGGCACTAAGGATCGAATAAAGCACATGGTTCGTCCGCTCCATGCCGTTGGCATTTGTCGTTTCAATGTAAGTAATTGGGCTGGGAAAAACTGACCTTCATGAAAACAATTTTAAATGGACGGATATTTGACATTTTTTTGTGCATTTTCTGTTCATCATTTCAAAACATCTACCTTAATTACGTCAAAAAAATGTACGATATTTGTGACTTTGTCAAATGAGACCTAAAAATATGTTCAGGTCACTTACTTGGACATCTTTTACTTTCAAAGTCAGAAGGCGATATCTTGACACGCCCTGGAAAACCAAACCTTTATGTCAAATATTGCATTTTGAATACAAAGTGCAGTTAAAATATGATGGTGAGGAGCACATCAACAGGTAATTATTACCTATGCAGTTAGATAAATTGTCAGCAACTTACACATATCCGCTTCTGTTAGATAGTCGTCTATGGAATCCTCCTCTTTAAAAAAATTTAGATAGAATTTCAAGAATATATATCACAAATGTATGCCGTTAGAAAGTCATACGACATAAATAACACCACAGTAAATTGACAAAGGGGGTATAACTTCAAAAAGGGGAATTTTCATAAACTGCTTATAGAAATAAACCTTGAAAATGTTATTTTCAGCTGCCAGTTCCAACACATTATACCTGGTTTTAATGACTATCTCAAACGTGGCATCCCGTACAAAAAACTGGATGCGTGGCTTTTGCTATATTGTGTACACATAGTACATATTCCAGCCTTATATGCTCGTATTTTATAACCAAAAGAGAACGCTATGATACGGAAATCGCATTATTTATTCCAAATCTATTGTGGGTTCCCGTTGTGTTAATCCGCTCCTGAGCATTTCGGGTATACCGATGGCATAAATTAATATATATTTATCTAAAAACAAGACACAATTGTGGTGCTAAGGCAAACAGTGTTCTTTAGTAGACAAAATAACAACCTTATTAATTTTTTTGAATACTTCGTGTATGTCAGCTAAAATTAACTTTACAAATCGTTCTTACAAGCCATTGCGCACATTGATTTAATTTTCATATATTCATGTGGTTTCTCGACATTTTTCGAAATGAAGGTAAAATAAAAATCAAGAAGAATTTCGAGGTAAATGAAATGATCCTGCTAGTGTAATTTTTCATTAGGGCAACGATTTGTTACTTAATATGTGGTCAGTAAATATGTACCGCCTCATTAATCGAATGACGATTTATAACCTTCATCTCATACAAAATGTCTAGCGAAAAGATTTTTCTTGATTTAAAAGCAAAAAATATGGGCAGTCACATTCAAGACTAAAGTCATGCGGAAAAACCTAAAATTATGCATTTATGAAGGATGCGTTGTCATGGGAGACATTAAACGCATTCAATTGAGAAGTTCTAAGCTGATTTGAATTAATTAATGTTTTTCACACTGCTGCTATTACAAACACCTCTCCCTTATTAATAATACGTATTTTTTTGTCCCAAATTAATTCACCTGCAATCTTACCATAAAATCTTAGAATATGCATACTTAAATTTGTCGGATCATTCCTGTCCAAGACAGGGAATACTGCGCAAATTGTGTAAATGGACGCTGGTTGCACACAAAACAAGTACCCATACTCTGCACTATCATTCACTGAACGTATGGACTTCCACGGAAAAATGAGTCTCCATGTCAATCCTCATTAAAGTTAAACAGTATAAAGTGCATAACAATACCCCGCTCCACCAGATCCCAAACCTACCTCACGTCACCCGAAAAAGACACAGAGAATGTACAGATCTCTTGCAGCATATCGTCTGAAGAAGCCATGTGCGAAACGTGAACAGGGGACAGATAAGCCTTTATAGCCACAGCACGGGATCCCTTTCTGTATGTCCTCACGTTTTTTTTCGTATTTAAGCCTGGATTGTTTTGGAAGTGTAGTGTGAGAGGGAAAGAGTGCAACACATGCGCTATTCACCTACAACCTTTTTCCCAGGAATTTGAGCTGTGCCGAGCCCATTCCCTGGTTGTTTTTTGAAGGTTGAACGGAAACTGGATGTCATCGCTCCATTCATTTTCATCCCTCACTTTATAGCTAACTGGTAATCAACCACGGTTTGGACTTAGTTGATTTTGTTTAACGGTCTTCATATTTTACCTCATATCGTAGAAATCCTTCAAAAGTATGTCAAATTAACTTTTGCTTATTGCAGCCGGTTGTTATAGTTGTGTACTGGAATCCTTTTTAACGCCACTGCGCAATTGGCACTCATTTTCCCATTTAAATATAATTACAAGGTTAGCTGACAACAGGAGTCCTCTCTTCATTTTCTCCATGCCACTCATTTTACACCGACATTTTTACGCAAAAATTCTCAAATCATTAACACAATTCGTGCAGAAATATAAAAAGTGAGGAAATTGTTTTGAACCCTCTACACTTCAATTTAAACGCTGGGTTAGTCGTTATACAAAACGGAAGAATTACTGCGTTGTGCAATAAGGAATTTAAACGCCAAGCTGCAAAACACGCTTTTCATTTCATTGCCTCGGTTTTAGTTCACCCAATATCCCTTTACATTGCTTTATTAGGGAAATTGACTTGTAAATCATGTATTTGTTTTAAGGTGGCATTTCCATAAAATATTATTTAATGAATAAGAACAGAGCAGAATATGATTGGTGAATAGCAGAATAAAGTATTTACTCTGCTCTTCTCTTTGTCTCAACTGCGTTTACCGAAACATAAATTTTTTTAGTATTTCTTCGGCAGAAAACATGTACTGTTACGCGACACATTGTGTAATCAACATCAAGCATTATTCAGCATTTAACTCAAGGTAAACTTGATGTGGTATACAGTACCGTTGCTTCACTGGAATGATTTCAGAAAGATAATCTTAGACATTCCAGTGAAACTACAGAATTTCAGTTTCACAAAAGGACATAGACATAAAAAGAATTATGAATGATCATTGATAATGATATTCTTACAGATATCTTACGGCCAAAAGAAATGACACAAGTTATTAATTGCAAGGATCGTGCAAAGGAATGTTGATAGATAATCACTCAGTCGATACAGAATGTTGCATGAAGTTTGGCAGGAAACTCACACTACGAAAACCACTTTTAAATAAAATGCAGTTTAATTCACGTGTTACATTTTTTGTCCTCGATTAAACACATTTACGAATTTGTCATCAAGGAATTTTTAGAATATCGTACTTTTGTATAAAAGTACATGACAATAATTTCTTAATCATATCCTTTGACAGGCATGTAATACAATGACTTAAAGCGTTTTCTTGAAACGCTCTGGAAAACCGACCTATTTTTTCACATTCTGCATCTGAATTGTGAGGTGTATTAAGGAATATGATATTAAGGTTTGAAAATATAAATGGCGTATTAACTATGATGTTCTAGCCATAGGTAGAACATTTTAATTCGTCATCCGCATTGTGGTTATCATTCATGTCATCGGCCTTCATAAAAAAATAAAGATTTATAGTAAAGTGGCCCGCAGAAGCTTGTGATATACCGTCACGCACTATATTCGCATATTCTTAAGACACTAAGCAGGTCTCGACAGACTATTGTCAGACGATGCTGAGGAATATTCACCAGCTGCGCATATGTCTGCTGTGAGTGTCCAGACGCCAAGCTCAAAATTGC